>JAPMOQ010055483.1:5231148-5246612 GCA_026543055.1 Argiope trifasciata | reverse complement strand
TGTGGATGGGTGTGTAGCATAATGTTGCATTAGGTGAATAATGATGCACCGAATCACTTTACAAAGTGCACAGAGTTAATATTTAATTAGCTTATTTGTTTGTTTGTTTTAGTTTACAAAGTCTATTTAGTATTAAACCATATTAATTCATTTCAGTGTGCATTTAATCCTTGCTCGTTTAAGGTATACTTCATTCTTCATTAAGATTCTAATAAATAACATAATGCATTTAAGAATCTTCTAAATAATATAATTAATTTTTCCTGCAGGAAATATTATATTTAATGTCTCATATCAGCACCACTGATACATCGATAAGAAATTTAAAGGTCCTTTAAATTCTTTTAAATAAATTTTTCATTGATAACAACATTTTTGATAAGAAACTAATAGCTGAATTTTGATTTTAATCACATCAATGCTTAATTGACTTTTAACTATTATTTGCCACAGGTCTAGGACATTTCACCGTCGATTTCAACACATGTTGATAGTATCTGAAGGAAAAGAGATTCGTCTACTGCCCCATACGAGGCGATAAAAGTATTGAAAGGAGGACTATGACTTGAGTGGTAAAATAACTAAAAAGAAATGAGGTGGCTTCCGGTTCAACAAAAGTGAAAGCAAACAACGGCGATACCGCGCCCAAAACTAGTTCTTTCTTTCATTGACAGTTTCATTCTTTTCATGCTAGCTATTAATGAAGTATCCTTGGTTGAAAAGTGGCAATTAAAACCTCTTTCTTCTGCTTAACATCAGTCGAAACAAAAGTAAAGAGTTGTTTTCTAAAATCTATTATTTTTAAGGCGTGGCTTCAAACTTTCCTTTTGCAAACACATATTAATGTATATATTTACACTAGCCAAATTACTCAACCAGATGATTCGTCAGAATTATTACTCACCAAATTTTTCAGATAAATATTTCATATAATACGGCCAAAATTGTTTCTTTTTGAAATTATTTTTAGTTTTAAATGATCAAATAATCACCACAAATTTAGAAGTCCTATGCTAATTTTTCATTATACTATATATTTTGATAATACTTTTGTTATCGCCCCTAAAATTTTGTTATCTTCTTTAAATTTAAACAGAAGAGATTAAATTTTAATTGATACAAAATTTCGACTTGAACGAAAGTGGCTTTTGAAAATATGGGTTGAGAAAATGGATCCTTCCATAATTGGAATTTCATGTATGCTGTCAAATAAATATTATAAATTTTGCAGTATCAAGAATCTGAGAAATTATTAAATAATAATTTCTCAGATTTAACACAAAACTCAAATTTAAGTTTTGATTTGGAAAGGACTTAAATGAAATAAATAATATTTAAATTTTTTCAGTCAATAAGTCTACTTATGAAAAAATTATGAAATATTTCAAACTAATATTAAATTTATTCAATTCTTTGGTCCTATAAATCATATAAGAATCAAAATACTTTTGGCATACTTAAACTCTAACCATACTTGCCTTATTTAAACTATAACATTAATTTATAACTGTACTCGTCTGATATGTGAAGCTTTAAATAACTTTATTTTAGAGCAATCAACAATTTCATCATTTTAAGCCAATAAGCTTTGGGAATCATCAGACACTGATTGACGTATCTTTTTCAAAGCGATAACATGAATCCTCTGAAATCGCGCAATTTTTTAAACAGTGATATTAATTTTTTTTTACTCACTCAGTATTAGTTTCAAAAGAGTGGGATTTCTTTTATTTAAAATCAGAGTCTCAAAAATATTTAAGTAAATATTTTTCATTTTACTATGTGAATGTTTCAAAACTTAAAATCTGTAATTCATTTGATTCAAAATACATAACTTTTTACTTCATTTAGATTATTTTTAAACATTTAAAGACATCCATTAGCTGTCATCACCTTCATGCAGGAGGGTACCATCTCCCCACTTTGCACATGGAAGTAAGACATTCTTGATACTTTCACAGAATACCATATGATTAGTTGAGGGTGTAAATTTAAGTGATCCTTGTGATCAACAGACGGGCGTTTTGATTCTGAAGATACTTAAGATCTCGTGTGCACCTGTTCTTCTTATACCTTAGAATGAAACGACTGATATACTAGCCAAAATAGCTATTGCTAATCAAGATCGGAATATAATGAAGCTTCTAAGATGTCATCTGAAGAATGTCCTCCAAATCGAGATGATGTCTAGATGGCAAAAGGGATTGGAAGAAGGCAAAGTAGGCCGGTCGACATTCAACATAATAACCAAAGGTTTCTCTCTTGAACAAATCGGGTGTCCTTTTCTTAGCTGGACACCTCCCATTCCAGGCATACCTACACAGTTTCCATCTGACCAATTCTCCTTACTATAGCTGTTGGTAGGAATGATCCCCAATTGACTCTGCCACCGAATGTTTACTGACTCTCTCAAGGCACGTGAGAAAGCCAGAACCAAGTCTCGAAGAAGAATGGTACCGGAAAAATGCATCGAATACCTTGTCAAGCAGCAAGATCCCCGCCATAGTAAATCGTATTCATTAATACCAAAACCTCTTAAAAACTACACAATAACTGAGACCAAATTGCCACTTGATAAAATCAATTAAATTATTTATTCAAAGGTGCAGTTCTCACTAAGGAAATCAAAACACAGTATCCAGACCAATTATTATTATACAATATTTCCATTTCTTTCTTTTCCTTTATCTTCCGTCCATCTTATGCTCATCCAACTAGTTAGATAACTTAGTGTTATAGGTACGGGACACAGGATGGCATTATGTTATGTTTTTCCTAGGCACTTAGGAATAAAAAGATGTTCTGCTGGATCGACAGGGCAGCAACGCTAACACGTTGCATATAGTTTAATAGGCGTACTGATGCATCTCATTTCTTAATATAACGGAGTTAGTGATCACCTTGAACATATATACTTAAAATAGATAATTCAATATGAGCTATTGTGATAAGTTTCATTGTATTTCAGTGTGTTTGCCTGATTTTCATAGTACATGTGGACGATCTTTGAAATACTTTTTATGCATGGAAAAGCAATGCATTATTCCTCTGGCTCTGTCTTCGCAAATCACATTATTTTTCTCTCCATCAATAAAAATGTTTTGGCAATTTGACAAAATTCATTCAATTTTTTACTTTTTATACTAAATTAATGTTAGAAATTCAGTATGATATTATTTATTTTTCCTCGTGATATTTTTAATTTTTTATGATATTATAATGGCGCTTTTATTTTCCTCCTATTTCTTAAAAGTCATGAGGATTTAAAATTTGTAAACTGGTGTGTTTCCAATTACAATACTTGATTTAAAAAATTTCAAAATTTGACAATAAGTTAGTCATTAACTCAATTAAATTTTGATTCCATACCTATGGCGCTATCTGTTTGTGAATTTGAAGAAACGATAGATTCCAATATTGCAAAGGTAAAAATGATCAAGATAAAAGAAAAAATGGTTGCTTTTTAATAAAGAAATATAAATATGCTTTTAAAAACTATTTCTAAATAAATATATTTCATCTGAATTTATCCTTTTCAAATTGAACGCAGAAAATTAATAACAATACATCCTTTATTTCAAATGTTATATGTGGTAAAGAGGAAGGACAATTTAATGAATTTCAACGATAAAATTCGAAATTATTTTGCTGGTATTTAAAAAAAAAAATCTTCTTCAGTGACAACACATGATAAACATTATGGACTAAAATAATATTAAGGAAGATAAACACTTTACAAACATTGTCATCTTTACAGAAAAGCTTATAAGATAGTTAATTATTTTTTAACAATAAGAAAAAAATCTAAAATTGAAGGTAATTTTAATCTCATTATCATTCATTCTAATTGTCACTCCGGTGCCTTTAGGATAATTCGTGTTAATGATTTTTGTTTTCATGTTCTATTTTTTTCAGCGCGATCTACTTTTTCATACTTGTTTCTGTTTCATTAACTGGTAAATACTATGCAGGTTAATGTTGTGAAAGGTCGTGATTGTATAAGCTGTCCTTGTAGGAGGAAATCTTATGGTTACTATTATATATATATATATTTTTTTTTTGATAAAAAAAAAGAAAAATCAAATAAATTTTCAGATTTTTTAAAAAGTTTTTTTAATAAACTTTTCCTGATTTATTCATTTGGTTTCCGGTTAGGATGTGTACATATTTTTAATAAACACATTGAGCACTTACTGGCAAAAAGCTGATGTATCATTGGTTAGTACACTTTTTTCGGCAGGATATCAAAAGATTTGTTGGAACGTTCTCTGGGATGGTTGATTACATCATTAGATTATTATAAGGTATTGCGATCAAGACTATTTTACTTTTCTTTGATGTATTTCTTTCATTGAAAATATGGTCAAGTATGCTCATCGTTATGAAGTAAATACAAACATGATTAATTTACTTCAAAAAAATTCTAACCCCGCATTAATTTTTCCTGCATTTCTTATAACCCTGTTTATACTCATCCATAACTATTCACTTAGGTAGATAATAAATGCTTATTTGTTCAAAATTGAACAAGATTAGGATGCGAATCCAGTGACTGTGATTAAGGTCCGTTATCGGTTGTTTTCAACAACAGCGAACTAACAAGCTACGTAAAGGCCTTATCACACGGTGAAATTTCGTCAGTACTTTTCCGTTTCTACCCTCAAAAACCAGTCAAGCAAGTTCCATAATCGACAATTTTTTCTAACCAGCTCGAAAATGTCGTCGGAAATATTGTCGGCAAACGAAATTCAACCAATCATGTGAAACTTTGAAGTGACGTCACATAAGTGACGTCACTTTCGTTGTCGTTTGCTGACGGAAAGGGCCGAAGATCTTTTGCCGTGTGATAAGGCCTTAAGATATGTCCGATGACTGTGATGAAGGTAGTTCTCGGTGATTGTTTCCGACTTCAGTGAATTGCCAAAATACATAAGATAAGAGTCCAAAGACTGTGATGGAGGTCCATTCTCAGTGGTGGTTTTCCACAGCAAAGCATTGCTAAACTGCGCTCGGTAGTTCTACCAAGTGCCTAAATCATGCATCCACGTGAATATTTTTCTGAAGAATTTGTCTCAATACTTGTGATATGTCTTATGCATTTAAAATAACTTCTAGAAATGGAATATTTGATTAATGACTTACTACTTTATTGAACCAACATTAATCGATGGCTTACAATAATAATTTAGTAAAAATTTGAAATCATCAGCTTATATATATATGATAATGCATTCACTATTATTTACATTTGCTATAATTGATTAGAAGAGAAAAAAATTCCTCTTTAATTTGACTCCTTTATATTTTTTGATTAGATTATAAAGAACCACGAATCAAAACTCTAGAACATTTCTTAGTTGAATAAAGTTATTATTTAAAAAGATTATTTACTTTATCATACGTTTTATAGCATTGTTTGACAATCGACTTTAAATCAAATACAAAAAGACATGTGAATTAAATTTATTATTAATAACAGAAAATTATAACTGTGTGAAATGTTCCATTGATTAGATCTTTGATGCAGTTCACATTCCTTCAATGGCTGCAAGTGGCTTTCCAGACACTGAGTATTACCACTTCGAGTCAATGATCAGTTCAGTCGGATCAGAAGATTCAGTTCATTCCATGTAAATATAGAAAACACCATTATAGAGCCAATAACAGCTTGCATAATATCTTCGTGACAACTTGGTACCATGGCTTCGTGGCCACACTCGAACATTACCATTAGCTCCTGCCAACGGAAATCGTGACCCATCAGACCAATAAAGGGTTTTTTTTTTATTTTAAGTCTAACCGAAATGGTTAGGAGTTCAGGAAAGCCGCTACAGGCAATGTCATACTTTTAATAAAGGCACTTGGTAAGGTTTTCTAATGTCATACCGCATGAAAGAAAAATTTCGCCACACGGTCCAAATGTACTTGTCCGTCATATGTTACATGTTGTTTTCTGAGGTTTTTCGTGCAGAGCTGTTTGTACTCTTTGTACTAACAATCATGGGGCACTTTGCTGGTATCGGCCTTTAAGTACAGCCAATAGCCCACTGCATTGCTCATAGTGAGAGGTTACACCTGAAATTCTCGCACACTCTTGATATTGTAGCTCTTGCAATGATGAATTCTAAAACGGTTTTCAAAATGAAATGTTTCATGCCTCTAGCTCCAACTACCATTGATTATTCAAAATCTGTTAATTCCCATCGTGCGATAGTAATCACTTCAAAAACACCTTCTCATGAATAGAAATAAAAACTTTAGGAAGAAATAACCTGGTTGGTAGAGTGTTGGACTTGTGTCCGTCAGGCTGCGTGGTTGAAGCCGACAGCCGAAGATTCCCGGCCGGAGATGGTGACTGATTCACATATAAATATGTCGTGGTTACAAAGTCTTCCATATCCAGAGTAATACCATAGGCGTTGTGGTTCAGAGGTGATCGTTTTCAGATTCGGGTCTAAATTACGATCTATGGATGAATGAATGGAAAATGCATGAATGAAGTCCACCCCATAAAAAGGGCTGTGACGCGTGAGTGGCAAAGTCGTACTCTTGGTGCCTTGAAGGCGCTACTGAAAAAATTAAAAGACGCACCCTATAAGCAGAAATTGTTATCTTCGTAACAGCAGGCTTGTCCAATGGCAAATGTCATAAGAAACAACAATACAAGCCGAATAAAAGCCCTACCAATCCATTGCCCATTTACAAGTTTTTAAACGATACTACTGCTGTCCGTACTTCACTATATATTAAAAATATATACTTAATATGATAAGTAAGAAAATGAAAATACAAAGTTAAACAACGTGTAATTACACATTGGGTGACGACTCCGATGTCTACTAGAAAATGTGACGTCATTTGACATAACCCAGTTAAGAAATTTTACGAACAGAAAAAACAGGGTGTGTAGATTCAGTGATATTTATATAATTTTTGTTGAAGGAATAATAAATATTTATTTTATTTACAAAAGAATCTAAACGAAATCGCTTTCTTTCAATTGGTTAACAAATATGACCAGTTACAGAGAAAAAAAATTGGAATTAAAAATATATCAAGTAAATTTATTTATTTATTGCAAATGACTATAACATTATGTTGAATTTACATATATTGAACTTAATAAATATTTCTATTCTAAATTTGCAATAAATACATCTATTGTGCTGCCATCTATTAACGATGTAAAAAATGAAAGCTATTGTTTGGTTCGAAACAAACTAGATGGCAGCACAAGATAACTGACGGTTTGAAATATGATTAGCCTTCATCCATTTTATTTAGATGAATTATTTTCATCGTATCTATTGCTTTTTTAAATTTAGACTATGCAAAAGCTTTTATATATCTTATCATAACTTCAGTAAATTAATCAAATGCTGCTATTTAAAGTAGAAAGTGGAATTATTTGGAGTAAATTTCAGCTGTTATGGGATCTTATTAATTTTATTTTTTAATTAAGAATACTCTTCAGAAAGATAATTTTTAAAATATTCCGGAAATGTAAGTGTTTAGTTAAATGATAAATTACAGAATAGGAATAATAGATCATGGTAATTTCTAGAAGTTTGTTTTAATTAATTTTGTGTAATATCGTTCCCCGCCTTACTTTATTAAGGAAAAGCATGCCGAGTTTAATTAGAGGAAAAGATGTTTATGTAAATACTTGAATGTGAAGCTTTGACTCCAAATTCGTAACCAATTAGGACCAGTGAATCAATGTCTTATCCTGAAGAAGCGCAACGAATCTAACACCATCTTTTGACTGAAAGTTTTAAATGCCTGGCACCACGAGCAAATCTTATTGAGCTAGCAGATAATATACTAATTTTTTCTTTCTCTATTAAAATAATATTATCCAATTTCCTTTCGATTTTTTTATTATAATTGTTACAAAAGTTTAAGCGATTGTCTTTTTAAAAAAGATGAAAATAAAATTGGCTTTGTTCGTGAGTTCAATTTTTCTCAATTGAATCAAATTTATTCAATTCATTATTTCTAACTCTGTTGTGTTGTCGATAGCTTATTGCATTTAAGATCCATATTAAAATCATTTCATAATTTAAATAACTAATATTTCTGTAATTTAATATTTTGATGTAATGACATTCATCTTTAAAATATGAAGGCTTTTAATTTAAAACTTCTCGTCTCTCACTGAAAAAAATTGGAAAATATAACATCACGAGAACTCTGCTTTTTATCTTCAGAATCCTGCACCTGAACATACTGTGGCCCATAGTATAGTGAAGTAACTCTGACATACATTGAATACTTTTTTCTCAATCAAACAAAACTAAAGTTTAACTCTGAACTATTATTTTAGTAAGAAAGTCGCATACCAAATTCCATTGATCGAATTTGCTTGAGGACAGATTTTGATTTGATACATATGCTAAAAACATGTTCAGTATATGCAGAAAATCAAAGAACTTTGCAAAATCAAAATGCAAAGAACGACATATGATCAATCCTTTGGTGTATTTAGTTCAAATCATGAAATAGACAAAGAGTGGACATGCGAATGGACAAAGAAGACGAAGAATTTATCAATATTTGACGACTTTTCAAACTCGGTTTGAAAAAAACTGGTTTTCTAAAGTAAATTTGTCACATTTGAAAACCGATATTTCCAGATCCCCTAAATATTCCTCTTCAAAAAAATTTATCGGTTGGGATCATTTCGTCTAGCAGCTTAATTCTTAGGGTGATTAACCAATGAAGATGCCAATTTATTAACAAATAAAGGCATATTTTAATTTCTGGTAAATGAACTAAAAAAATTTAAACACTGAGATAAATTTGAAAATATTATATGCTTTAGAATAATGAATTCAAGAAAGAAGGCAAATAGGATTAGCAACTCTTTTGAAAAAGTCACAAAACTTTTCTTGTTTAGCGAGGAAATATAATGTACATTCTTTACTACTAAAATCGAGTTATCTGGAAAGATATTGTCGATAATATTTCCACATCCTTATGTGGAAGCTGATTCAGATGAAGAGAAAATAGATGAAACTACACATCCAAGTAATGCTTTATTAAAAGTACCGATGAAAAAATCAATTCATAAGTTTCTTGAAGACTTTGAAGAAAAACTTACAAATCCAAAGACACTGGAAGATGCTTTTTTAATTAGTTAAGACAACAAATAAAAGAGCAAAAGTGCGTAATTTGGTGCCATGAAAGTCACTCTTCAGTCGATATTTTAGGTTTTTTTTATCCTATTTTCTTAGGAGAAATTGAAACTAGCGAAAATAATATAAATGTTATTTGAAATTTTTGTTTGAGTTTTCGTTATTTTCAGTAAGTAATGCATGCATATGCAATCCTCAATTTTATTAAACTTCGAAATTGATTTCTTTTTTTGTTATTTTATATGAATGAAATAATATTCCCTATTTTATACTTTTTCCATTGTTATTATTTTTATTTGAGAAAAATTTGAAAATAGCTAAAACTAGTTTTTTGGAAAATATTGAATTCGGAAACCAGTTTTAAAAAAGTCGCTTTTTGTATAAACCTGAGAATTTGTGTACCAGATTTCACTAAGTAATAGATTTATTATCTGAAGTTAACATGTTCTAACCTAAATCTGATAGAAATACGATGTAAATACTGCATATTAATTTTTATCTGTTCAGTACAAAGTGATTGTGTTTATATGCTCAAAAATAAATTGATTCCAAAGAAGCGTGTCTCGGATTCAAGTAAATCCATCAAAGGCAGACATTCATCAAAATCTTGATGTTGATTTTTTATCTTCCGTTCATTTCCTTTTTTTTTTTTTCTTATTTTGTCCCTTTTCTTTCTTTTTTTTCTTTTTCTTTTCCTTTTTTTTTGTGTGTGTGCCTGATTGCAATATTTTCTCCTAACCTTTCTGCAATATTACGAATTCTATACTTCGTATAGGAGAAAGTAAAAATGAATTGAGTAATTTTAATAACTTTTTATGGCTCTTAAAAAACCACTTAATTAAATATTCCTTCATATCATAATTAAATATTCCTTCATATCATAATTAAATATTCCTTCACATCATAATTAAATATTCCCTCATATCATAATTAAATATTCCCTCATATCATAATTAACTATTCCTTCATATCATAATTAAATATTCCTTCTATCATCACTCCCGGATTTAGGTAAATCTATGAAAGGTAGAGATTCATCAAAATACTAATGTCAATTTTTTTTCCTTTCACTCCTTTTTTTTTATTTCTTTTTTTTCCTTCTTTTTTGTGATTGCAATATTTCTCTTTGTATAATTCGAATACGAGAGAGTAAAAATGAATTGAGAAATTTTGATAATTTTTACGGCCTTAAAAAAAGAATCATTTAATAAAATATCCCTTCATATCACCGTTAGAACAATGTTTTGTGTCTCAGATTTAGGTAAACCTATGAAAGGTAGAAATTCATCAAAATCCTAATGTTAATTTTTTTATTCCTCTCCTTTTTCCCCCCAATGTTTTCCCTTTTTTGTGATTGCAATACTTTATCTTTGTATAATTTGAGTACGAGAAAGTAAAAATGAATTGAGAACTTTTGATAATTTTTATGGCTGTGAAAAAAGAACCATTTAATAAAATATTCCATCATATCATCACCAGAACAATGCTTTTCTACAAACTTAATTTTTAAAATTTCCGATGAAAATAATAACATACATTTGTAAATGAAAAAATTGCTTATGAATTTCTATTATTAATAAGAGCATTCCAATAATTCTTGTTTGACTCTCCATCTTCTGTTTTAAAACAAGGAAGTGTTTACTATATAGAATTCGAAAAAACGTTAAGCATTTCCGGATTCAAAATATTTAATAAAATTCTAAAATGGAGCAAAGAAAGCACAAACAAGTCATTATTCATTCTCTGAGCCGGCTGATAAACAAAGCAATGAGGGAAATTTTTATTATTTTTTCTTGTTGAAAAAAACTTAAAGCGTTTTGAAGAAAGGCCCTTTGTTGAATTATTTATTAATAATCTTTCAAACAGAGATAGCACTAATGATATATTTCTTTTTTTTTTTACATAATATTTCAAAGAACAATTGAGTTCAACATACATAAGTTTCAAATAAACAGTCTAAGCTTACTTTTCAAAGTTAATAACAATAACGCGCTGTTTTGTTTTTCAATGTAACCCCATAGCTGATCATAACAATTTTTATTCTTAAATGTTAGCTATGTATGTTAATTTGTGATTCATACTGCATTGATAATTTTCATTTTATAAATGCAATAATTATTTCTAGTAAAAATATAAATAATTATTCCAACAGAAGAAATTTTTATTAAACAAGTTATGATAAAACAATAGAAAATTAATTCCTAGCATAGATTATTAGACAGTAAGATAAATGGAAAATTGTAGGAAAATAAATTGGTTTTCTACTTTGTAAACTTTTCAATTTGATTAAGGAAATACATAATGAAATCTGTATAATAAAAATTATATTATCATCATAGGTTATTTTTTCCACCATAAATCGTTATTTTCTCCATAATTTCTCGATCGTAAATGATTGACTTTTTATTTTGATCAAACGACGTTTTTTAAAATGCTAATTTATTTCTTTTGGTTCTTAAAGTAGTAAATAGAATTTTAAGTAACATTTATCTTATTGTAATATTGCAAAAATTAATTTGTGGTTAATTTTGATGGAAAAGAGCCGTTTAATAAATTTATTTTTTTGAAATTTTTGAAATTTTTCTTTTTTTTGACACTTTTTGAGCTGCTAATTTCTTGTAAAGTTTTAGAATGCTGTTATTACTGTCTTTTGTTCTACCTGCTCAGGATCATCCTTATCATCCTTATATCTTATCGAAATACAAAATTCGGAGCCTTGATCTAAATAACCGTCGTGTAGCTTCAAAATAAAGCATTACAGTAAGTAAAAGCGATGCAGAATGTTTAAAGCTGGTATTTCTTGATGTACAAAGATTAATATTTATTTATTTATTTGGGAGGGAGGCTTGGTGATCTGATTGGCAGTTATCGACATTAGAATTTTAGTTTCTATGTCCAATTATGCCAAAAATTGTGTATATAGTTTTACTGAGAATTGAGATATATAATGAGAATCAAACATCCTCCTACTTGTATGGTGAGGAAATATAAGTGGCTGAGGGGCTAAGTAGTCACCCTTTTTATTTTAGAAAGACCCGTTTCAAAATCACTTTGACATTATTAAAATGGTTAAACTAAACTGTCAAGTCCTCGGAAATGCTTATTGTTGATAACATGTTCTCGTCTGAAAGTTGTTTTCTGGAATAGAAGACGACACACTAACACTTGAAGGTTAGTGTTCATTGTCTTTTCCTGTGGAACTCTTCTCTCTAAAAATGTTATTAGTTCAGTTATATTAACCCCAAGCCGACTTTAGAAGCAACACTAGGGCTATTACAGAATGAACTCTGGAATTTTGAACCGCATTCAGACAGCGAAAACGACAACTGATCTGGCACACCCTCACTAAAATTCCACCCAAAAAAAAGAGTGTTGCTCCCCTGCATCATATTTAGCACAAACCAAATCTTTGTATAAATGAATCTTTAGTGTATAAGGGTTTCGAATCTGGTGACTTCCAGCCTTGAAAGTGAGACCTTATCATTAGAGAGCCAAGTTTAGTTTAGTTATATTAACGTCCCGTTTAAAGCAACAAGAAGGCTATTTGGAGACGGACCTCGTAATTTTGAACAATGGTCAGATGACGAGGACGACACCTGAAGTGGCACCCCCTCTCCCCACCACACCACACCAGCGGGAGGACGTTTGGCCTGACCGATTTAATGTGCAAGAGACCCCCTCACACGACGGATCTTCTGTGGAATCGAGTCTCGAAACTGAAATCCTCCGGTTCCGAATGTAAGGTCTCACCACCAGGCCACCGCGGCCCATTAGGCAGCCAAGGCTTTTCAAATTTTAGAGCCGTATCATTTTCTTTCTACTATTCCAAATGCTCTTTATATTGCTATTTATGTACTTTCGATGCGGATGGTAGAGGGTGAAATTAACGTTATTATGTCCCAGGTAGGGAGGATTTCCATCTAAACAGGGCAGACAGCTAGCTGCCTAAAGCATTCGGGGTCTAGAAAAACCTGAAGGTAGATAAAAATGTTATTAGCCCAGTTGTCAAAAAATAAATTCACAAAAATGATAGTTCCATGAATTATAGAATATTAGGAATACTATGAGAGTATATAGGGAAAAATTAAAACCATTATTAAGCAAATTTAAACATAATTAATTACTGATTTGTAATATTTCGCAATGTTTATTATTATGTTACGATGCTGTCTAATATTCCAACTTGTAGGTTTTGTAAAATAAGCATTTTATTATTTCTTTTACTTGAAAGTTATTATTCTTTTATAATTTATCATGACATTTCATTTGTAAAAGAAGAAATTATTAATTAAACTCTATAATTAATCTTTAAGAATTTAATTATTTTAATAATTTGTCCAATTATGCGTACATTAAGAAATAAATAAAAAATATATTTTCATAAAACTACTAAAGTAAAGTTAAATTAAAATAAATGAATAATTAAATGGTTTAGTTAAAAATGTTTTGAAATGAGAGAACAAAACATGAAAATATCAATGATTACTTCAAAAAGTTAGTTATTAAAAATTGGATCACAAAATGAATCAATTTCCACAAACTCGTGTTTATTACCATGAGGTGCCACTAATCTTTAGGAGTCATATTTTTGGCTTTCACATTTCTTGAGATTTTTTTGATCCCATGTGGACAATACTTGGATGAAAATCAGACCTCCCCCCACAAAAATAGTCTCTAGTTTGAATCCCTACTTGAAGATGACGCTTGATAAAATCTTCGGGTCAGTTTAATTTTTTCATTTCATTTGATTCTCTTTTTTGTTATTTAATCTCAATATTTCACTTCTAATTTGGCCATATTTTTGGCTTATCATATTCGTAGAAGGACATACATAATTCCTAAAATGTTTTGTGAATATTGTGGGGTTTCATTGAAATGACGATGCCATTTTCTTATAGATTGAATTTTTTTTTCTGTATTTGAGTCCTTCATCTAAGATAATTAATGAGCTAACGTATTCCCCGATTTATTTGATACAAAGTAATCTTGCAGTATAACGAACATAAAAAAGATATTCAGTCAACAAAACTACATTTGGAGATGCTCTTTATAGTCAAGGTGGAGATACCAATTAAAACCCGATCACATAACTAAAAACCGACATCTCATAAGGTGCAACCGAAATACCCGAAATTGTTGAAATATTCTTTTTCGTACGAAATATTTCCGTTTTGGGAAATAAAGCAAAGTTTTCGAGAGACGTCATTACCGTTTTCTGTAAATTGTTTCTATTTTAGGTAATGCAGTCACTTTACGAAGAGACTCCACGCTGGAAGAGTTGGATTTTATCTCGTGCTAATGAGGAAATTATGCGAAGCGAAAGGATTTGACCTTGGAAGAGTGCGAGTCAGCTCTAATTAATCCCTTAAAATGTTTTATGGCTCCAAAAACACTTAAACATGTCTTAGAGAAAGATATAATCGAATTTTCGCCAATTTCATGAATCAGAGTAATGCTGTTTGCTCTTATTTAACCACTTTTATGTAAATCTGTTACACATGTTAGTCCGTATGCAATTTAAATCATGGTTATTATTAAAATTGCATTAATAATTTAAATAATAGAATTATTTAAATTATTAAAAATTTGAATAATAGTTATTTTTAAGGGGAAATATTTAATTATAAAACGTTTTAATGTATATAGCAATATTTATTCTTTAAATTTTCCTATCATTTTAAAGTGCAGAAATTATGTTCGTGGTATGAAAATGGTACTTGACATTTGCTTGATGATAAATATATTGATATACTGATGGCATTATTTAATGAAAAATATACATACATTATGGCAGGATCATTTAAAATGCAAAAATTATGTATCGTAGTATTAAAAATATATGATGACAGTAATACCTGTATTATTTGATGGCATATAAATTGATGGCAATATTACTTGATGTCAAATATACATATCTTAGTCTAAAATATAATAGAATTTTAGGCAATTTCATGAATAGGTGAAATGCTTTTAGCTCTCATTTAACATCCTTAATGTAAATCATTTGCTTATGTTAGTCCAAATCCAATCTGAAATTTAGACAAAAAAATTTATACGTACATATTTAAATACGTAAAGTGATATTTATTCTTTAAATTTTCCAATTATTTTAGAGTTCTGAAATTTTTCTCGTAGTATGAAAATTACTTGATGACAAATGTATGGATATATTGACCACATTACATAATGACAAATGTACGCTTCTTAGTGGAGGATCATTTACAGTGCAAAAATTATGTTAGTAGTATGAAAAATTACTTTATGGCAAATATATGAAGATAATATTACTTGATGTGTTATATTGATGACAATATTACTTGATGTGTT
>JAPMOQ010055483.1:5191099-5231138 GCA_026543055.1 Argiope trifasciata | reverse complement strand
TTTTTTTGAGCACGTGACTGGATAAAATAAAAGAAACATATAAATGTGATATTTTCTAAAAAAATAAATGCAACGCAAAAGTTTCTATAATCGTTTGCAATATCTAAATCATTTATTCAACAAATCTTCTTTATTTATGGTAAACCTGATTGAATTTAGACAGGATATGCATTGAAATCCCGACTTAATGGCATATTTCTATAATCATTTGCAATATCTGTGTCATTAATTCAATAATTTTTTTTCCATTATAAAATGTGATAGTTTCTAAAAAAAATAAATGCAAAGCCAAGGTTTCTAGAATCGTTTGCAACATCTAAATCATTTATTCAATAGATTTTTTTTTTCCTTTTTCGCTTTCTTTGAAAAAAACATATTTAAACATTTTTAAAAACATAAAAAGACATTTTTAATTTCAGGCCAATCAATGCCCCGAATTACTTCAAGGCTAATGAATATGTGACTTAATTGAAAATTTTAGGACGCATTACTCATGGCGAACCAGCTGGTCGCCAAAGGCGGCTAGTAAAGAAATAAGAAACAAAATTTAGAAAATGATTATCAATGCGAAGGCTATGAGAATCAAAATTTAAAAAATGAGGATCAATGTGAAAGTAATGAGTATTAAAATTTAAATGATTAAAATTCACTTAACATACTGTTATAATAGATTCAAAATTTAGTTACTTTCAATTCTTGAAAAGTGATAATTTCTATTGCTTAAATAGCATATAGAATAGTATGGCAAAAATGTCGTTCTAAATATAATTAATTGGATGAGGTAAATGGATATGATGTATTCATCACAATCTTTTTAGATATACATTTATCGGCTCAAACAATATAAAATATAACTATTTATACCATTTCAAGCATTTTTAAGTGTGTGTATATACCTAGATTTAAAAAATGGATATATAGAATGGATGGATATAGAAAAGAATGGATATAATGTACAATTTTATCATTTAAAGTAATAATTATTTTATAACACTAAATACAGTGTATTTATAGAGTTATTTATTTGTTATCTTGATTATTCTTATTATGCTTTGCAGAAGACAGCATAATTGTTATTTTCAACTTTTTTAGTCTTAAGGAAGTCCAGAAAACGGAAATTCATCAAAAGTCCAGAATCTCTCTCAGTATTTTCTCTTTCGATATTTGGCAACATTTGCAATCTGATTCTGTTTAGATTTGATTGTTCATCGCAAGATTAATCTTCTAAATGGCCGAAGTGGTTTTTACCATTTTTTTTTTCATGATCAGTTCAAAAACAGATTTTACATGTTTACATGTACCGACGTCCTGGCTCAGTGGTAGTGTGTTCTGGGCGTCCAGGATTCGAGTCCTGGTGCGGCCATGGTTGCTCTTCCCTTTTATTTTTCCTTGAGATGCGTGAATGAGTTCCCATGTAAAAAGAGGTTGTGAAAGCGAATGTGTGTATGAGTGTCATCTTCATTTGAATTAGAAGTCAGACTACTGCTTTTGGGTGCTCAGGGGTCTTTACCCTCAGAATCCCCTTTCCGTGTTAACACGGAACACGTGTTTATATGTGCTTTTCCTTAAAACTTAACACAAAATGCTCTTCAGATTTTAGAATTTTGGTTACATACAAAATATTTGTTTTATTCAATTTAAAATCTAATTTTTTAGGTCTGGCACTATTTATACTAGCATGCTGTTGTGCTATTTGATTTAGAAAATATATCATGCCATCGGCTTTGTTTGTTATTGAATATAAAATTGTAAATTATGAAATCATGAAGTAAAACTTTCATAGATACAATCGGGATATCTCGTCTTTCAGATATTTCTAGTTACAGGTTTCCGGGCTCTAAAATTTTTTTTAATGCCAGTTTAGAATGGTTGTGCTTTCTAATACATATCTGAAAAGTACTTTCACTTATTTCATCAAAAATTCTAGCCCATAGAAACGTGTAACTGGAAGTATTTGAAAGACGAGATATCTCGAGATATATGTTGGAAGTGTTAGCTCGTTCATGGTCAACATAGTGTTAAAATAATTGAAAAATTAAAGAGTTAAAAAAATGAAGCAAAATTATTTCTTTGTTAGATGTACTGTTTATGCAGAAAAGATTTCTCAAAATATAAAAGGACAGATAAATACAGACGAAGTTTTTCTTCATGACTTTATTACAACCAAACATCTCTTTAAAATATTTTACAACAAACTCATAGAGACGATCATTTTGCATTACAGTACAAAAAGTATTACACACAGTTAATACAGTGTTATGATTTTAATAAATATGTACAAATACTGCATTTGGCAGTTGTGGGGGAACATGACAAAATCTACACATGAAACCACACAATAAATAGTGAAGAAAATAAAATTCTTTGTAATCTCTGTAACTTCTTCCTTGCCCAGTTCTTTTGAAAATATTCCAATAAGCATTGCAAAAGAAGCTGATTTGTGTTTAAAAGATTCAATTCAAAAGAAACTAATTTGTATTTAAAAGATTCAATTCAAAGGAAACTAATTTGTATTTAAGAGATTCAATTCCAAAACAATAAATTTGTATTTAAAAGATTCATTCAAAAGAAATTGATTCGTGTTTAAAAGATTCAATTCAAATCAAAAGAAAAGAATTTATATTTAAAAAGGCGAAAAATAAATTTAACATCACAAGTAACAATCCTTTAATTATTTCACACATAAGACATGCCCAAATGAAATGAGACTGCGACTCTGGGAGCTGTTGAAATTCTCTGGCAAAAAATTGTGTCAGGTGATTCGAATATTAAAGCGTATGCTATGTGATGCAATAATTTTAAATTAAGACATGCGTGAGTAACTGACTTGGCATTATCAGACCATCCATACTAATAGGTCAATCATTCCTCTATCAGTAATTTGAATCTCAAGACTGAAACTCAGCTCCATACATATTCGATTGTAAATGTCGATTGCCTTAATACCTTTTTGCGACGAAAATTTGATTGCACTTTGAGCCTGTATGGCAAAGTTCAGTCACTTCTGTTTCACTCAATGGCACAACGTTATTAATAACGGATGTCACCTGGTATTGATATGTCAGCATAGCTGACATGGTACACCATCATGTCATAAGTACAAAAACCATTACTTAATCATTAGAAAACTAAATCGGGTGATTTGTACTCAATCACACAATTATTTGCCAGTAAAGTCTGTCTTACTAGCATCTTCTCATAATTAAAATTAGGGCACGTTGACCTGGTGGTAAGGTCTTACTTTGTGAAGCGTAGGATTTCAGGTTTCGAGTCCTGATCCCCCCGAAGAACAGTTGTATAAGGGGGAGGGGAGTCTGTTACATTTTAAATCCGTCAGGGTGAACTTTTTTCCTCCACTGTATCTCGGTGTGGAGAGGGGAGGGGATGTCAGCTAAAGTGTCGTCCTTGTCATCCGACCGCTGTTCACAATTATGAGATCCCAAAATAACCCAGGTGTTGATTGACAAAAGAAACTAATTAATTACTAAAGTTATAATAAAAATTAGTTTGTTACACTTCGAGTGTATCTGGCAAATACCCTTGGGGCGATGTAACTCATTTTGTCACTTTTTGCTTTGACGAATGACACACCGTCACTAACCATTATGTGCCAGATTTTATCTGACATGACACTATCAGGAAATCCCCCTGAAATATCAGTGTTAAGGTTACTGTAAAGTCCAAAAAATGATATTCTGTTGAAGAAAAATAGATTGCGCTTATTACTCATTTTGACTTCCGACATTACTTATTTTGTCATAATTTTTCACGCAATGGCATACTGCCATTATTTTTTATACTGTATTTTATCACGCAAATACAAACATCTACTAGAGAAATAATATTTTACTACTCAGAATTAGGATCCTAGAATTGAAATCTCATTTCTAATTGGGCACACTTTGCATCAACATAAATTACGAAATCGACTGTTAGACAAAATTTGTCAAGTTGGCTTATCATAATGGCTCTTTTTGTGACTTTATTAGTAAGAATAAGATTAAAATTTCAAAATCTTAAAAAAATGTCTGTATATATTATCAGAAATTTTTCAAATGCTCCACATTAACAATAAAACATAGTCTGTTTCTTTGACTGAATATTTGATATTTTATAAAACTGTTAATAGTTAATAATCACAATTTTTAACTCGCACTGCTTTATTCTTATAAAAAGATTAATAGTTAGTTATTGAAATTTCCATAAATCTTAGTAGAATTTCAAATTTTAAAACTCATTAATTCATGTTTTTAGTTGCATTTTAGAAAATTTAAAAAATACAGAAAAATGTTAAAACTATTAAATACACAAAGAAATTAAGAGCTACATTATTTGAATTTGTCAAAAAAAAAAAAAGCTTGTACACTAATTTATCATTAAACGAGAAAAATTTGGATTTCCCTGCATTATTATTCTTAAGATTATTATGATTGCCTCAAACACATTTTATTAAATTTTAACATATTTTTTTTAAATATAAATGTCTCAACATTCTTTAGATAAATGCTTAAGATCTAACTTCACAGTAAAAAAAAAGTTTTCAACTGTTCTTGGCATTCCTTGGATTTGTATTTGTTGACTTAAACGAGAGTTTAATGGGAAAAAAATAATGTCTAGAAAAACCATTGTTCTTCAAATTAATTCCTAGCAATATACCAATAAATAAAACGAGCATCTCCTTCCCTATCTTAATATCCTATATTCAAAAGGAATTTTCAAATAAAATGTAATTAATTTGTTTTAATTTCAGGCAATATTGGATAGGAAGTCAACATTTATCCTAAGATTATACTCTCATTCTAGAAGAATGCTCAAAGAGTGGAAAAACAGTTCAGTATGCACTATGAACCTAACTAACATTTCAAATAACTAATTCTGATATGGGCAAGTATTTTTTAAGTAATTTCATATATTAATGACAAATATAAGTAAAAGACAATCACAATGATATGACATTTGACTATCCACAAAGCAATTTTGGCCATTGATAAAAATTAATGCTGGTTAATGCAGCCGTAATGTTTGGTGGCGTAACGGCCATTTAATTCCAAAACAAACGCTCATACAAACGGAGTTCTACAAGACTAAGACAATTAATTCTACAGGACAATGTCTCTAAAACAATATATTTCTCTAAGCTCTGCATGGAAATAAGTATTGTTCATCAAAATGTGAACAATAAATGTTTTGCTTGTAGAGTTCAAACTATGTAAGATTCTATGCCCTCTGGCAAAAAATGTGATCATAAAAGTCATCAGTCACGTGCTTTACATGTCAATATTACATTGGCCTTCAGTTATATGATACTACATTGGCCGTGGATTTTTTTGTAATAGACAAGTCGTTTTTAATGCAGACATTCATTCATCAGGCAAAACGCAATGGCAATAAGGATTGGCCCTAAACCATTAGGAGAAAGTCTCATTATATCAATCCAGCTATAACAGTGGAAATAACTCAAATTCCACATAAAAATGCAGCACAGTATCAGTCATAATTGTCACTTGCAAGTCTTCTAATATCCACGAGGGCATTATAAAAGAAGTACTCACTTAGGTACATCACCTATTGTGTTTGGAACACGCAACGCGCGTCCTAGCCCACACTTGTTCATAAGGCAACATCTCACCCTTCACCTTGGTCACTTGTACTTCGAATAAATACGTTGTGCCCGGCCTTAGGCCCTTCACTCTCTGCATGATGACGTTGTTGAATCTTCTCTTGCTGAAGCGATGATACCTTCTGCATAATACCTGTATGCCTTGGTTGCGTGTCTCACAAAAGTTTTGGGGCTCTGTTAGGCTCTGTCCACCTAAGCGCCTGTAGATACAATACTTGACTCGTTCATCAACTGATATCTTCCAGCCAATGGTTATGGAATCACAAGTGGTCAGGCTGTCGAACACTCGAACGCTTTTATCTTCCGGCATCTCAGGAAAAGGGGACGAGTGTTTTCTTGAACTCACCCACAGACGAACTTTCCTTTTGTGGTGTGTTGTGGATCGTAAAGAGAGGCTAAGAGAAGAAGCATTCGTGGGAGGAAGATGCAAGGTTTTGACATCCATGACTGTGGTTGACATGATGTCTTGCTTCAGAGGTCCACCACGGGAAATATGGAGATTGACTGGACCAGGCCCCGTACATGACTGTGCGAATATCAATATGGGACCTGGAAAAGATGAATTATTTTATAATGAGATTTGTTATAAAATCAGTAACAAAATGATACGTGGTTTCTTCAGACATAAAAAAATTTTGAGATAATTTATTTTGGGTGGCTATTTCTCCCATTTGTTTAATGAACGTAATAACATTTTATTTTCAGTTATGTATATTATGAGTACAATTTTATAAGTTTGGCTGATGGTGCCGATTTTCCTCTTCTTAATGATGTAATGTTTTGGAGATAGTTCTTTTGATATTCTTGGCTTTTATCATAGCATCAATCATTTTCGTTAATGGATTTTGCCTTCTACTGATGACACATTGGACTTTCTTTTCATTTGATTTAATTGATTTAGTTTGAGTTTTAGTAGTGATTAACTGAAAATATATTTAAAAATATAGATTATAAGCCTTGTTTTAAAATCACTATTATTTATAGTTCAGTATAAAATTTATATTGTTTAATCAGGATTAGAAAGTTTTGTTCTGTACTTACGATTCAAATACTGAATCGTAAATACAAAATAACACTTTAAAATCGTATTCGAACAGTATTCGAATCGTAAATACAGAATAGCCAAAAAATAAGTCTGGGTACATCTAATGCTGAAGTTAATGAGATGAATTAAACCATTTATTATTTACAGATTCGAAGGCCTGAAGAAATGAATTCCACAAAAAAGGATTCCAAGACACCAACGAAACATCTAATGTATAAGAAAGAACAGCACATTGAAAGTGCTGCATGGGGGTCAGTGAACTCAAACATTAGTTAATAAAGGATTATTTTATATGAGTTTTATAGTGTATGTCATTTATTTCTGCAAATACGAAGTTTCGATAGGGTCCACGATTTTCGCATCTTTTTTTTTCTGCTTTTTTAAACATTTTGGCTGTTGTTGAACTCCTTTTTTCACGCCTTCTGCAATGTGTGTATAATAATTTCGCACCATTTCGTTTATTAGTGTTAGCTAAAAAATGTCTTCACACCATTAAGGTTATTTCATCTCCCATTTGTATATTCTCCAATGTTCAGAATGGCGCAATATGGCCAAGAATGGCCCTTGTTCCAAAAAACCCAAATTAACCAACCAATAAATGTTCAGATTGATATGGAAAATATGTCACTTATACCGCAATAGCTGTAAAAATAAACTAGAACAGCATCTTAAGTTGTGGGAGTTTGGTCTGAATTTTAAATATATATCCGCAATTCTTTATGCTTTTAAAGAATGCTTTTATGTCAATATAATGCGTCAAAAAGTATTTCCGATCTGCATGAAAAAGAAAAAAGAAGTGGAATCCAATGATAGGACAGTCATACAACGGAAAATGCTACATGAAGTTTTCCTTACTTGTTGCTTTTCCCGGATGGTATTTAATATTGACAGTATGTCCATTGGCTTCGTCTAAAGCAAATGTGGCTAAGGCATCATCCTTGAGACGAGGAACAGCAACACCTCCTCCTCCTCCTCCACCTCTGAGAGTAGCACTCACTCCAATATAGGCTGAAGAAGCATTGGTGGCAGCGTCCAAAACAAACGCATCGAAGTAGTAAGTGCTGCCTCTTTTCAAACCCTTGAAGAGGTGCCATGTCTTGCGTCCAACACATGTCACTGACACACCATTCCTGCGCATTGACAAGTCACTTTCGGCAGAGCAGAAGGAATTATAGTTTCCCCTACGGAAAAAAAAAGTAGAAGAAAACAAATACAATATTTAATAATATGCCCAATTCGAAAGTTTCGGAATTCAAATATTATACCATATTATACATACTTTCCAAATAATTTTTCATCTATTGTTATCTTAACGATAATGTATGGCAAGGAGAAAGAATATGGACCAATATCGCGAAGATGTTGTACAATACCATGCGCTAATAAGATATATATTATGTAAAGTATGATCAATCATTTCCAAATGCGGATTGATTTATTTTAATTACACACTACAAGGCTTATAGTTTCTTACTGAGTTAAAACATGGCTTAGTCGAAAAACGTGAGTTGGAAGAAAAGGCTTATAGATTCTTGCCTCAAACAATTTCTTCACTTTCATTATTCAGAGATTGGTTTACTTTAGTTACATTAACATCCCGTTGTAAAGCAACGCTAAGGTTATTTTGTGATGGGCCTAGTAAATTTGAACTGTGATCAGATGACGAGGACAGCACCTTAGTTGGCATTCCCCTTCTCTCCACCAGCAGGGCGTTTGGCCTGATGTATTTAATATGCAACAAATCCTATCACACGACAGTTCTTCGGTGGAATCGGGTCTCGAATTTGTAACTCTACAGCTCAGGAACCGAAACCTTGCCACCAGGCCACCACGGTGTCCTCAGAAAATAGTAAACAGCTTTATAAATGATCGTTAGATATGATACCTGGCTACAGAAAATGTCGAAGCAAAACACAAACAACTAATTGTGTAGGTTGGTAGTCTACTCCAATAAAATTTAATTTAGTTACTACTTGAAGTGTTTCAACGTTGTTTTGACCAATATCTGAAAAAATAGTCCACCTGCAGCCGTTACTCCCCCCCCCCTCCAAAGAAAATTGGCTTTATCAAGTATCTTCGACCCGGCAATTTAGTACACATACAGACTGAGTGAGATTAGCAATGTTGCAGATTACAAAGTGTGGGTTTCAAATCCAGTTGGGTTTTTTTGTGTGTGTATGCCTTTTGACATAAGAAAACCAAGAAAATGCTGAAACCCGAACTTGCAATTTTTGGCTAAACTTTCAAATCACCCTGAATCTGAAAGAATAAGTTTTTAGGGATTATGTCAGTCTATCTATACATGAAACTAGTTTAATTTTCCCTGCAAACTTTTACAAAGTTGACTACAGTTAGCAAAAGCTAATCTAAAATTCATAAAATGTTACTTTACACTTAATAAAACATCTATGTCGAATCTTAATCCATAAACATTTTTTTCAAAAAAAATCATCACATTTTTTAAATATTTTACTATTAAACACAATGAAACGAAACAAAACAAAATATGTAGATTTTAAGTTGAATTTGTAATTTTTTATGGGTATAAAAGCATTTAGTTTTAATATTAATTTACTATCCCGAGTTATATCGAGCGAATGAAAAAAAGTTAAATATTGATCTTAGATAGCTTTTGAAACTAGGGATACAACACAAAGTGATACTTGACGTTCTGTAAAATGATATCTGGTCTCTTTTCTTATTGGTTTATTTCTGGTATCTCTTTCAGAAGAAGCACAGAATACACTGTCTCGTTCGATTTGATTTTTTTTTCAGCAGCAAGAATCTTCATAATCACTATCTGAAAAATCACTGTTTTTGCTATCTCACATTAACGCTATTATTTTACTTTTTTCAAAGCAATTATCCTTCTGTATACATTACTAATACACAAGCAGACATACTATATAATAGGGAAAACAAGAGACCAGTCCCTTCAAAAGAGCCGCGAAACCAATAAAACTTGACAAACTGCAACTCAAACCTCAATATTTCTATTTATTTCCTCCAGACCGAGTAAAAACGTGATAAAAGAAACCATACTGACAAATTCTGCTTCACCTGAATTTTCTCGGGATAATAATTAACTGCTATATACACGAACCCGAGTTAACTCGGGATAATCAGTGAAAGCGGTTAATATCGTTAACTCAGGCGCATTTCATTACCTCAGATTATTTATATATATTTTTAAAAACTATCCCCGTCAAACGTTATTATTTAAATTTGTGGATCCATTGATTAAGATGATGCCCTCTGTTTAATTCAGAAATGTAAACAAAATCATGATTCCGGTGAAATCAATTTTCTTCAAGAATGGAATATCAGATTTATGTGTAGAAAAGTAAATGCAAAACTAAACAATATATGTTTTGTCTGAAGTGTCCCGCAGTTATGGAATTCAAGTTTCTTAATGTCCAAACGTAACGGGCGAATAGAGTAAATGCAAGCCAAAATGCATAAGGTTTTAAACAGCAAATCAGTCACTATTGCTTGCGCAATTACACTGGCGATAACTGTGTTGGTTTAAACTTTTCCAAAAATTAATAATAAAGTAAAATGGGATAGAGGAACTGTGAAAAAGTTAAAACGCGCCTTAGCTGCGCATTGAATTGAATTAGTTTAATAATCTTTCCTGGAGTGTAGAAATATGTATTTGATTGTATTGTAAAGCAATCGTTGTTATTTTAATCCGAGAAGTTTAGAATTCTTGCTTAGTGCAGAAGTTGAATTTGTGAAAATATTGTTATATTGAACCGGGAGGAATTTTAATGTTCTTCAATATCAGGCATAGAATTTCCTCAAATTGTTTATGATTTCTGTATAAATTTTGAAAGGTTTTATCAATTTACCTACAGAAAACAGGCCGTTATGAATGTTTCCCATGCCAAATTTTTTTTAAAAAATTTGATCATTATTATGCTCTATTCCGTGTGCCTTTCTTTTTTTGTTTTGGCAATTATTTCTTTTTTTTTACCTTTTGAAATTTCAACACTGTATTGGAAAATTTTTGATATACATATATATACTAGTTGGTACTCCGCGCATTGCTGCAGCGGAAGAAATAATCTTGGAAATATCGTTTGGAATTTGAAATGTTTATTTTGTTTAATTAAGAATGATAGGAAGAATGATATTTATTTTCTTGTCGGCAATGAATACATTCATTGAAATTGAAGGATATATAAAGGAGATGCATAAATAGTATTTATTATATTTTTATTATTCTATTCTACGAACAAATATTCATTTTTATACATTAGATTTGTGTATTCTTTTAGAATCGTAAAGCTTGGTGTTCTTTAAGAATGGTAATGAAAGAAACTATTTATTGTATCTCTTAATTCAGTTAAAGTTCGTTCTGGATTTTCAGGGTTAATGTTAGAAAATGCGATTAAAACACCTTGATTTAAAATTGATTAAACATAGGAAATATACTTATACCATAAAATCTTTAATACAGTTTAAAAGATCATTTTTTGAACATTAAGATGGTGCAAAATTATTTGTACTATAATATTTTCCGACGTTACTGCAAAAAACGCTAAAATTTTATTAAATGTTTAGTTAAAGCTTCAAACCTATAGGATTGGTTCCCCTAAAACTTTTCTCGCATACTCTCTAATAAAGCTGTTATCTCAGAGAACGACTTGCATTGCATTTGCATACAACCGCTGCGAAATATTAATATCTAGCTTGAATTTAGCCTTTTTACTAAATCTGCTGTTGTCTCCTGGGCGAGTTATTTGTGGGTCAATCCATGGTTAATAGATGCGGTAAATAGATTAGAATTTTTTTTTTAATACTTGAGTTAATTTTACTATGCCTATAACCATCCCGTAATTTAAGTAATCAGTAATCGAAATTTTATCGGTTGAGCGGTACGGCAGCGCATAAGAGGCACACAGACAAACATTCATTTTTATTTATATAGATATTTGTAAATGTCTTTTATTTGAAAATCTTGAGAAAAATAAGGAATGTTATTTTATCTTTGTTTTATTTTTGCTTATATGAAATAGAATTAACAAAAATGTTTTTATTGTGGAAAACGCCTTACATGGGCCAAATTAATTTCAGTTCACTTAATGTTAGCGAAATTAAAGTATTATGAGCGGAAAGCAAATGAAAAAATATTTATTCATTCAAACACTGAAATAGGACAAATATAATAACAAAGAGCACTAATAACTATATATTTTAAAATTTTCTTTTCAACATTACCCCAAATATTACAAATTTAATTTTAATTAAAAACAGATCTAATATTTCAATTATTACCCACAAGTAACATTCAGTGAATGGGTAATTTATCTTTAAGGCATAATATTCCTTCCATTTCTTGATATATTTAGCTATAGATATTAAATTAAATATGCTTACTTCTTAGTTGTGTGCAATCATATATAATCCCTTGTAAAGATTTTTGGTCTTAAAGGAGTGAGATATCAAATTCGATACCAGGGGCATTCCCATAGGTTAACCAAACGTTTCGTTGTTTCTTATGGCACATGCCATTGGACAAGCCCGTAATTACGAGGACAACGATTTAAGCCTATAGGGTGGGTTTCTTGATTTTTTTCAATAGCGCCATCTAGGACCAAGCGTATGACTCTGCCACTCAAGCGTCACGTTTTTAAGGGACGGACTTCCCTCATCCACAGATCGTAATTTAGACCTGAATCAGACAACGATCACCTCTGAATCTGTACCCCCAATGGTATCACTCTCGACATGGAGGACTTCGTGACCACGACAGATTTATACGTGCGCCAGTCACCACCACACATGGGAATCTTCGGCTGGCGAGTTCGAACTCGTAATCTATTGTACACGAGTTTAACGCCCTACCAGCCAGGTTATCCTAGCCTTAACCAAACGTGAAACATGTTGGGTATGTTTATAGCGATTATTATTATACCATTGACTCTTACTATTAACACCGATGTCCATGGCTTCATTTGACCGTGAACAGACTAAAAAAATATAGTCATCGTTTTTTTAGTTATATTAAATTCTCCTTCAAAGTAACAAGGGCTATTTGAGAGCGAACCTAGTAATTTTGAATGGTGGTCAGATGAGGACGATACCGAAGCTGATATCACCACTCAAAAGTTCCGCACCACACCAGTGGGACGAATTTAACGTTCATCAGACATGATAGTATTTCGGTGGAAGTGGGTCTCAAAGCTGAGTCTTTCAGTCCCTAAGAAGACACCTTATCACCATACCGCCAAAATAATAAAATTCTGTAAATATTGTATTACTCAGTTCATTGTTATTTCCTTGACTATTGAATTTCCTCAGCTTCCTTTCTAAATGACATTTTATTTGAGATATTTATGATTATTTCAGTTCAAGTGATAAAAGAAGTTAATATGAGATATGATCTAATGATCTCTGCATTTTGCTACTTAATACTTTCATTTAAATACAGATTTAAAACGGAATTCAATCATTCGATGCGAAAGATACGAAATTTTGGCCAAACCTACCTATTGTTGGAGGAAACACAATACTGATGTGGCCGTGTAGTGAGGCTTGGTTGCCATGACACCAGGATGCGATTTCGCTTCACTTTCACGATTTGGAGGTTAGGATCAGGGGGCAGAGGTGGGTGGAAAGGCAAGTCGCTAGTTGATCTGGTCGTCACCAACACCTTCGCAGTTCCCTCCGTGTTGGATCGTAACTCCAAGGAATAGGTGCCAGGCGGTGCTGCTGGCGTGCTGTATGATCGCCTGGAGCGACCAGCGTATGTCGCTGATGGCGATGAGGCTGGTGGAAGTACTAAATTATTAGACCAAACACCTAGAGAATGAGACGAAACTGTTTAGTTTACTTTACTTTACTCTGTTTAGTAGTCTTTAATTATAAATAAGTTATTTAAAAAGTACATAAGCATTTTATAAGATAATCATCTCAGAGTTACTCCCATCTTACTTAAGCATAAGGAGTAATATGAAAGACAGTTGTCACGACACTTTGAAGGTGGGAACTCAGACTGACATAACTGGGCTCGGTACTATTCATCAGTTCATAGAGATGGAAATAACTTAGTCCCAGAGTCCTCAATATATTAACCAAAGAGGTAAGAAGTCGGGCACCATTCTGGAACCATATCATCCTCATATTGTTAATTCTCCGAAGCAAGAACTTTCCACGAATTTGTGCATGCGCCAGGAGGAGTGTATTGAATCAAAACAGGGATAATATAAAAGAATATATGGCTAATATATTCTTGAAAAATTGAAATATATTAGCCATATATTCTTTGAAAATATATGGCTAATATATTTCAAATTTTCAAAAATATGAGAAACTGATTAATGCTTCGAAAGGATTCTCGAAATGCAATACTCTTGATTCTTATCATCTCTTTGTGGAGTAAAATCCTCCAAAAGAGATGATATCAGGATTCTGAAATTAATAGAATTAAATTAATAGAATCTTAGGTATTTCTCAGTGAGCAATGCAAAAGACAAGTCATTTTCGAAAGATTTTTTTAATACTTTTGTAATCAGAGAAAAATCAATGAAAACCTTCTCCTATTGTTCTCCGAAAACAATTCTCAAATCATGAGATTAGTTTCGTGTAACATTTAAAATAATAATTGTGAATTTTGAACCATTTCCAGTGAATCAGGCCTAGGCCTGGGAATTCATAAAATTGATAGATTCAATTTCTCTACGAACATAATTTTTAATACATTTCGAATGTAAGAAAAATAGTTTTTTTAAAAAAAGATTTCATTATTGTTTTACGAGGGTGAAAGTACTCGATCTTGGGATTTAGTTGTCTCACCTTCAGGCACGTGCAGAAGCCAGTAGCACTCGGAAAAGTTCTAAAAATAAATCAATTCAGAGTTCTTTGCGCCCTTTGATTTATTACATCGGATTTAAAGGTGTTACGTGCTAAGTAAGAAACGTCTAAGATCAGCAGGTTACTGGAAATGACGGTTGTATTCTTAGAAAATTTACTCGAACCTATTTTACTTCTTAAAGCACCAATTCGGGGTTTTATGACTCTTTGCCGTATAAAAAACTTCATATAGGTGCAAAATATATAAACAAGAGTTAGATTCAGATTTTTTAATATTAAAAAGAAGATGCTAATGCTTTTCTAGATTTGATTGAAGCTTGTGTAGGTGACTATGAATAGTAGACAATTTTTATCGGAAGATATCGAATGTATTTTCTATTCAATATTGCTAACTTTTAACTCATTTTTTTAATAAACCCATTTGAATTATTTTTCCTTTCATTATTTGAAAACTTATAATTAATTTTGTATTTCATATTGCACATTTTAATAGTGTTTTGCATATTTAAATGTTTAGATAAAAATTCTTAATTTTAGTAAATTTTTCTCATGAGTAAATGCTATAATTCAAAACTAACATATATTTATTATTGAAATTTGCCATAAGAATTTCTCAATATGATTTGTAGTTCCTGAACTACAGAAAAGGTAATCGTTCCATTTAGAAAGATTTTACAGTTTTTTTAAGGCTTCGCAATTAGAAAAAAATTAAAAATTTCATGGTATTTATCATTTGGATATATTATTTAAAGACTGGATCAAAACACATACTATTTCTTTATTTCAGAAACTAAATGTTTTTTAAGTTATATTTAAAATTTTGAATAATTATCAGAAAAAATTTCTGAACTAGAAGGCAGTTATTTTGATTACTCCTTAGCAAAAAGAAGTTGCCTTTTACTAATTAAAAAAATGTATTTATATTTTTGTTCCATAGGTGTGGTTTTTTTAAATCTATTGTATACAAAAATTCAGAAATCGGAGTTTTAGAAAACTGTTAGATTTATTTAAGAATTTGTTTATAAACACGTAAAAATATTTTATTAAAACAGGTTAACAAATTATCTTAAATGTAAAGCTGTATTTTAACATCAACTGCCAATTTTCGGCAACTAGTTTACTGTCCAAGATTACTATTAATGTTTAATTTTTATTAAATTTCTCTTGTATAAATTGATGTTTACGATTTATTCAACTAAGTAGTTTAAGAAAAAAAACTATGACATATCAAAACATATTATTTTAATAGTTTTATATATTTTCTATTTAGTAAGTACTTGGACAACATAATGTTATGTGACATCATTTCATTAAGTACTTCAATTGTTCAAGCAATTCATTTCAAATTGTTTGCTGTTTTTTGAAGTCATTGTATTTCACTTTCTGTTTCCTCAAGTAAATTATGTAGATTTTAAGCAAAATTTCCATTATAAATTATAAGCACTGGAAAAAAGTTACCTGGTAGTGCTGCACAAATAATGATAAAAAGTTAGAATTTCAATGAACAATAAAACATAGTGTTGCATATATAATATGTAAAATATATTTTTAAAAAATAAAAAAAGAAAATTTCGCTACTAATTTAGAGTAATTAAAGAGGCAATTCTAAATAGTGTAAACCTCAACTACAAGAAATAATATTTTCGAGAATTATTCCGAAAAAACTCTAAAACTAAGCTTATTTTTAAAATCTTTTTTTTGTAACCCTACTAAAGACAGCAACCTATCCCTACACTCAGTCGAAGGTGCACTGGGAAATTTTTTAGTGCAGGTAGAATTTAAAGAAATATGATAGTAAATTAATAGTAAAATGTTGTCATTCATTTGATATTAATTTTAACAGAGCAGATTTCCTTTTTTAATTAAGTTGCAAATACAATATTTATATTCAAACAACGAAACAATCTTTTTAAAAACAATCCGAAATAAATCTGTGTGTTTGAACATTCAGATAACCGAAAAAGCAGCAGTCAAAAGATTAATTGATCTAAAATAATACCAATGAAAATATTCTGCATTAATCAGTCAAATATTTAATACAATACTTTCGGAGCTATTACGAATCAATTAATATTGTTAACAAATTAATAAAAATATTCAGAAACGCAATAAAAAAATTTGATAAATAATTAAAATTAAAAAGGCACTAGAACAGTATAAAATAAAAGCTATTTATGATAAAAAAAGGATAGTATATATTTTCTTAACTTTTTCAATTATAGTGAACAAAAATGAATATTTAAATAATTCTTTAAAAGCATATAACTGCTTTATAGTTCATTTTCCATTTATCATTAACAAATATTTCATTTAATTATTCGATTTTGAATCAATCTGCATACTCCAAATTCGAGTTTCAGTTGGAAATTGAAGTCGGAAATTTCATTTTCGATCAGAAATCATCTATTGTACATATTATCAGAATTTTATATCTCATATAAGTTTCTGCAAAAATGTAAGTTTTCTATTGATGGTATAATTTAAATTATTATAAACATTTGTATTTTACATTTATTGACATTTGGTATGATAATATGAAGGATAAATATTATGTGAATTACGGTTAGGAAATTAAAAGAAGAACACTGAAATAGGAGTGAACAGAAAATGTAACGTCTAAATAAAATCACCAAACTAATGATATGAAGAATTTAATTTTATTTTTAAACAATCATAAATTTAAATATTAAAATTGGTTGTACTATATTAGAACTTTTATGATATCTGCAATAACTATTTTCTACACATTCGCAATAACAATATTTATTTCTTGGTAAGGTCAAGTTTAAGGAAATTCTTCGCAATAAAACTGAAGGATAATTTTTATGAATCAGAATTATTGCTTAAATTTTTCTCCTTTCCTGTGTTAAAAATAGCCATCTTCAATGAATATCATTGTCCCAAACGAAACAACAGGCACCCTCATTAATGATGATATGAATGCTGTAATGAAATTAATGCAGATCGCCATAAAATCATACCAGACAAGACCGAACCGAAAGTCTGATTGCAATTATATTGAAGCCATGAAAACTGATTCCAAGTTTAATACAGTTTTAACTCTAAGTAATAAAAAAGTTTTATTAATTCACTTGAGTTTATAAACAAATTTATTAACTGTCTAGTAAGGTCAAGTTTAAGGAAAAATCTTGTTATAGAATCAAAAAAGTAATATCTATGCTCCAAAATATTACACAGTATCTTCTTTTTAGTACTAACAACAACCATCTACAACTATCATTTTCTCAAGACGAAATCTGCGGTATCTATCTTAGTAATGACAGATAATGGTGCAGTAAATGTAATGTAGAGAGCCATAAAATCGCAACAAACATAAACTGATTCCTAAATCAGATTGCAATCACAATGAAGTCGTGAAAATTGGTTTAAAACATATAGCAGTTTTAACTCTATATAACAGTGTTTTTTTTTTAATTTATTCACTTGAGTTTATAAACAAATTCCTCTATGTCTGGTAAAATCAAGTTTAAAGGAATTTCTTTTATAAAATTCAAAAACTCAACATCTGTGCCTCAAAATATTACCTAGTATCTTCTTTTCTGCACTAAAAACAACCTTCTATAAATATCCTTATCTTAAAACAAAATCATCGGTATCCACCTTAGTAGTGATATACAATAGGTGCAAAGAATATAATCTGTATCGCATTAAAAACACACCAAATATAAGCCAATCCCAAAGGCAGTTTGGTAATATAATAGAATCATAAAAATTGGTCGCCAGTTTATAGCATTTTTATACAACTTATTTAAATAATTCGCAATAAATATAGCATGCTTATACACAAATCTATTTACCACTTTATAGGTTTAAAAAATAACACATATGCATCGGAATATTACCTACATACCATTTTCATGCACTAAAAGGCAACCAATCTGTATGAATATCATTATCTCAAAATGAAACTATCTGTATCAGCTTTAATGGTGACAGACAAAGAATTTATTGTAGACAGTCTTAAAATAGCACCAAACATAAGCTAATCCCAAAATCAGATTGGTACTATAATGGAAACATAAAAATTGGTTGCTTAATTTACAACATTTTTATGCCACATATTTAAATAATTCACTATAAATATAGCATGTTTATATACAAACCTATTTATCACTTTGTAAGGTCTAGTTTAAAGTGTAATATGTATGCACCAGAATATTACCTAACATTCTATTTTCCTGTACGAAAATTAAACCAATTTCTATAAATATCATTGTCTCAAAACTGAGCCCTCAGCTTTTATAGTGACAGACATTGGATTTATTCTAGAGTACTTTAAAATCGCAACAGGTATAAAGCAATCCCCAAGTCCGTTTGGCACTGTAATATAATCCTAAGAATTTGTCGCTATTTTACAACAGTATATCCTACTTATTTAAATAATTCACAATAAATATAGGAACCAATTTATTACTTTGTAAGGTCAAGTCTAAGGAGCAATATATATGCATCAGAATATTATATAACATTCCATTTTTCTGCATTAAAAAGCAGCCCATTTCTATGAATATCATTGTCTCACAAAACGAAACCATCGCCATCCACGTTAGTACTGATAGACATTGAACTTATTGTAGAGTGCCTCAAAATTGCACCAAACATAGGCCGATCCCAAAGTTCGTTTAGTTTGCCCACTATAATGGAATCGTGAAAATTGGTCGATAGTTTACAACAGTTTTATCCTACTTATTTAAATAATTCACAATAAATATAGCAAACAATTTATTACTTTGTAAGGTCAAGTTTAAAGAGTAATATATATGCATCAGAATATTACCTAACATTCCATTTTCCTGCACTAAAGAGCAGCCCATTTCTATGAATATCATTGTCTCAAAACGAAACCATCGCTACCCGCGTTAATAGTGACACACAATGGCGCAATGAATGTAATGTAGAGCGCCGTAAAATCGCACCAAAGCACAAACTGATTCCAAAGTCCTATTGAAGCCGTAATGAAATCCCTCGTTTCAATATCATAAATTATTCTCAGGGTGTCAAAGTCACAGACGGAAGAGGAAACGTGTGAAATCCCAAAGTCGAGGGCGTTCTCGGCAGACAAGAAATATGAGGTTCGTTCTTTTATGGAAGTCATGAATGAATAATCGAACCAGCTGCACTCGTATTTCATGGTCAGGCCCTACACGCCTTGCAGTCCTTCCCTAAGCCCCGCAGTAAATGTTCGAAAGATCCGCATAGAATAAATACTGCAAGAATCTTAAATAAGCAAAGGCCAATATCCTGGGGTGAGAGTGTCTGGCATTTTACTAATATGTTTGCGGAGGATTCTCATTTTAATATCATAGATTCAATAGCAATGACCTCAATGAATATGTTCGAAAACAAAGGTGCAGTTATTGTTTCGAATTAATCTAGATAAATTATAATTATTTTAAGTAATTTTTTAACAGATCATAAAAAAAGGCCATTCTATAAAGAATTGAAGAATATTGACAGTTAAATACTTCGAGAAATTTTCTGTATAAATTATTCCCATTTTATTAACACCTTGGATTCAATAGAAATGATCTCACTGAATATGTTCGGAAACAAAGGTGCTGTTCTTAGATCGAAATAATTTAGGGAAATTAAAATTGCTTTAAGTAATTTTGAAACAGATAATAAAAAAGACTATTCTATAAAGAATTAAGGAATATTGCCAGTTAAGAAATTTTTTACAGAAACTATTCCGATTTTATTAACACCTTTGATACAATAGAAATGACTTCATTGAATATGTTTGGAAAGAGTAGTGCTATTAGTGAATCCAATTGAATCTTGAGAAATTATCGTGAGTGGTAAATTTTAATAATTTTGAAACAGACCACATTAAAGAACATCATAGAAAGAATTAGAAAATATCGCCAGCTCAATACTTTATAAAATTTTCAGGAGAAATGATCCCCATTTTATAATTACCGAGGATACAAAAGCAATGACCTCAGTGAATATGTTCGGAAAAAGAGTGGTGCAGTTATTGGATCGAACTAATTTATCACGAGTTGTAAATTTAATAAGTTTTATAAATTATTTATGAAAATCACGAAATTCAAAATCAATTGAATTCATGAATTTAAGTCACGTCTATTTTCAAATTAATTAAATTCACGAATTTAAATCTTTTGAAAACAGATCGTAGGAAAGAAAAAGCTATTCAATGAGGAATTAAGAAATATTGTCAGAAAATATTTCACGAAATTTTCTGTAAAATTGATGTATTCAGATATTTTAATCGAATATCAGTTAATAGAATTCAAGTAATGGAATTTAAAATCCTTTAGATTGTTCAGAATTAAGACTTACACATAATTTTGTGTTTATAAAAACTGAATTTACATTGACCTTTAAAATTATGACCTTTACTTTATAATGGAACTATGATAAAGCTCATATTTTTTTTAATAATAAAAAAGGCTATGATTGTGAACTTTATTGTGCAGTAACATAACTTGTATTGGGTGTTAATATTCTATTTAATCTCGCTATTTGACTTTAAAAATCAATATTTTTTTACAAAAGAAAATCCTAATTTTAAAATCATAACTAAAATAAAGGATGACCAAAAATTAATAAAAGATTTGAATTCACCACCATACGTGCAGAAAAGTGTTGATAACCCTATTTCAAATAAACATTTGACAGCTGATTGTGTAGAGTTAGTAAAAAAGGAGCGTTATACACAACAGAACAACTTATTAAAGCAAGATTTGAATTAAACAAAAAACGAAGTTTTTTTCTCCCTTTAAATTTTGTATTTTTATTGAATCTTAAAGTGCACAGGATAGGGCTATGTATAGAGCAACACAAAGATCAAATGCCCACCATGGCTTTGCTGGCATATACACACTCTTCCATCGAAATTTTGCATGTAACGCATCAATTTTAACGCCCTAAACTATCAGATATCAAATGGTTTTTTGATGGAATTGCCAACACTTTACTACACAAATGGTGGCAAATTCATATCTTATGTTCATTTCTGTACACCTTTTAACAATAAAATGTCATGAATGATAGAGATTAACACCAATATGCAATGGAATTCATTGTGAACTATTTTATGCAATAATATAACAAGCGAGGCATATTGCTATGGTTGCAAAGTCAACTGCCATCATTTTAATTATTTATAACATTTACAAACTAATCATTAGCAAAGTAATAACTAGTATGCATTGGAACGTTCTATACTTACACTAATAAAACATGTAGAATTTTAATATTCAAATTCTTTGCGTATAATCTTTCAATTACATTCCTGGCAATTTTTTTCCTTATAAATACACTATCATAAATTGGGTAAATAATATTGTTGAAAAAGAAATCATTTTTTATCAGTTTGCAACAATTATGCAAAATCATTAGACTTACAATGTGATAAATTTTAAGGTGTTAACCCTTTCATGGACCATCACTCAATCATGACTTCCAAATTTTCTCACTAAGTTTCATAAATGTCAACACGAAGCAAGTCTGCAAACTTTTATAAACATTTAAATTACTTGAACTAATATTATCAAATTTAAAATGAAGACACCTTTATTTATATGATGCTGATAACGAAAATTTGCATTCCACATTTTCCCCTAGAATGTAGAAAAGTAGTTATAGTCCACAGAGAAAATTCAATTTACCTATTTAAATAAAATTATTTATTTTTATTAATCACACGATTTCCCTCTCTTGCTTCTCAAATACCAAAGCTTTTTTTAAATTATTTACTGATTCAAAAATTAAACTCTGGTTGCAATTTCAAAAATATTTACCATTATAAATATTATTAGACGTATACCTTAAATTAAAGCATATTCAACAAGAGGATTGGGGGATGAACCTGGATGAAATCTTTATAGCAGCAATGAAAATTATTTGACTTTCATTTCAAAAATAAAATGATTTATTGCAAAATATGCTTAAATGTTCTATAAATTAATTTTTTTTTAAAAATGAAAAAATACACAAAAAATTAGAATTATCAAATTATTATATATTAATAATCCTAATTAGTATTATTACATACTTTTTTGAAGCAATTTCCCCTGTAGTTATAGAGGAATAATGATAAAATTTCGCTTCATTTTTCATTCTCTAAAATTCTAATTGAAGTCCCACTCTCCTGAAAAAATTTCCTCCGAGTAGCTCATTCTAAGATTCTAAAATATACATGTGCCGAGGTTGGTTATTCTAGGTCAAATTGTTTAACTTATAGAGAGACAATATACACACTCATGCACATTAAACGTTATTATTGGTAGAGTTGAATGCAATAATACATGATGATAAATAAATGATTAATTATTTTTTCTTTTTCGGTAGCACGTTCGATTTGATTTCAAAGCAAAACTGTTAATACTGATATCTTTTAAGAATGAAATTTTTTTCTATCTTTAATAATTTTTTTTCCTACAGTTTGATATATAATCTGTAATAACATTTTTATTTTTATGATGAAATTTAAATTATTTTCATGGATCCGCCAAACATTTCAGTAGCACGTTTTTAAAATAATTAAAATTGATATATTTTTTTAAATTCTTTCTTGGGGTATTAAATACAAAGTAGAATGATCATTTCCGCTTTTATTTTGTAGCATAAATAGTTTTTTAAAACTGTATTCGTATAATAATGTTAATAGATTTATTCAATCAAATTCATGTTTTTCAGGTATTATCAATAACAAGATAAAATTTTAAACAATTAATATGCAATATATTTATTTAGGAATATAGATGAAAAAACTGGTTACTATAGGCGGCTGGTAATAAAAAAAATAAGGCAATAACATCTAAAATGCTCACTAAGTTGTCATTTCTTCAAAACTATTAAATCCATCAATAAAACTATTTTTCTCAGCAAAGTCTCAAAGTGTTGAGTTCAGTTGTGAGCCCCCAACGAGTATTTTTGTCCCACATGGGGGGCTTTTTCGGGGTAGTGCGGTCCCTTTCTCTACCAGAACACTGAAGCGTGACGCCGCCCTAAATTTAGACAGTGCGGGACACTTCTCCTCACTGTCAAGGTCTCCAACTGCACCCCGTGCAGAAAGATATCGTCACGTTCTGTCTTCGGCCTGTCATGTCCTTGAATAAATATTACAAACGCCTCCCGACTTCAGTTTGGACAAACGTCGTAAATCTTTGGCTGTTTATCCTGAGATGCGTCTTCGAGAAGCCGATTTTCGCTTTACTGATGACAAAGGGATGATGATGAAAAAGTTCTACTGTAAAAGATGCTCAATGATGTAACTCAAATATTTAAATCATGATGCAACTCAAATATTTAAATAAAGTTTTAATATACTGTGGAATTAAATTAGATACATTTTAACAACCGAATCGATCTGAACTGTACTTTCTGGTCTCTTATATTTCTCCTTAATATGATTATAAAATATTGTTAATAATTAAAATTTATGATAAAAGTGAAATCAACTAATTCAAATCAATTTGCTTAAATTGATTTGATTAAAACTATTAAAATTTATGAAAAAAATATTCATTATTTATTAAATTCATTTAACCTTATATTCTCCATGATCAGACGGGTAAAATGTTTAAAACTTTTAATGCTTTTGATGACTTTATTTCTATGCGATAAATTTTTTTATAAAATAAATTTCTCTTAAATCAAAATTTCAACATACTTTTAGCAAATGACCATTATTCAAACTTTAAAAGCAGTAGCAAATAAATTGTAGTTACATTTTAAACAATTCGTTTTTTACTTTCTCGTATGCGTAGCATAGAGGAAGCAAAGTAATCGTCAAAAAAGTTGAGCACACCATTTTAACGAATCTCCACGTTTTAAGCCTTCCTGAGGAAGAAAAACGCATTTTTGGAAAATGTCAATTCGTCTGTCTGTATCTGTGATGGAAATAACTCAAAAACGCTTTGAACATGTCATGTAAGTCGTTCTCTGGTATGGCAAATTTATGAAATAATGCGCAAGAAAGTTTGGGGAAGATCACTCCTACTAGTTTATATTAGTTTTCATTGGAATTATTGCTTTAAGCAATATGAATTATAATTATTAAGAGTTTTTTTTGGAAAATTCTTTTTTATTTTTTTATTAAATACATATACTTGTTTATTAAATGAACATTTAAAAAAAAGATACAGTGACAATAAAAAAAAATGTCCAATTGCAAAATGCATAACGCAAAATAAACATTCAACATACAAAGAATAACAACAGTAAGCAGATAATTTCTAAATTTAAAAAAAAAAATAAGAAGAATATAAAAACTGAATACCTTAACTGGTAAACAGATTAAAAAAATATTAGAAATTAAAAAATTACAATTTTTTAAATTTTAAAGTCACTGGTCTTCTAAAAAAGAATCGTTAAAAACATTAAAATACTTATAAAATAAGAATTTATTTATACATATGATGAAACAATACCCAAAACTCAGTTTGAAATAAACTGTCGACTTTTATATAATGCAGCAAAATGTATGCAGTATAGTACATCATGGTAATAACACATGCTAATGGTCACGTTACGGAAAAAATCACGCCAAGGATCGCATCAATATTTTATTCATAAAATGATTTTATTCATTACATACGTAAGATGTGTTAGGCAAATAAAAAGGAATACTTTAGTAAAACAAATAACTCATGAATTGTTTTCAGCTTTTATTTGCTTCACACATTCCATTTTATTTTTATAATGAGGTTTCTAAATATTATTTTGGCACTCAAAATTACATAACAAAATTTTGAATGTATTATAAGTGATATACTTTCTATAATATTCGATAAATTAAGTATATATTGAACTCTAAATGTGGTCCAGAAGTTTTGCACTGTAGGAATTTAACTTTGTAAGTGTATTGCTGCGATAGATAAGCATTTGTTTTTATAGCCTTATTGTGCGCATATCTAGTTCAAATTTTCATTTACAAGTTCTTTCTGGTTATACATGTGGGGCAATAATTACAATCATTATAATTGATTTCAAAATTAAGAAGAAAAAAAAATTACTGGTAAGCGAAAATAGAGACATTCGTGGTCGTGCAGATAGATAAAAATCCAAGAATACAATTTCAATCCAAAAGTCAGCATTATATCATTTGAATGCAGTATTGAAACAAGAACTTTTATATGAAATTCTTCCTTTTCTTCATAGATAAATAAATTAAAAATAGACATAAAATATACATAGGAATCTTACATCTATTCCTATATAATCGTATGAAAATAAACATAAAATTATTCTAGAATTCTTATCATTTGAACAACAAAAGGAACTGTCTTTAAGTTACTTCAGTGACTTTTAAGCATTTTGTGAGTTATAAGGAAGTTTGGCCAGCATTTAATCCTTTAAAAACAATCACAATATATTAAGAATCAGACAAACTTGATATGAAATAAATATCTTTTACTAATAGGCAAAACAAATTCTTAATCACTTTAAATCATTATAATTCCCACTTCCAGGAGAGAAAAAAAAAATACTATTCTAAATTTTACAATATAGTTGGCATAATCTTTAAGCAACTAAAATAAGTTTTAAATCCACATCATCACAATTTTTTTGATAACGTAAAATAAAAAAAGTAATATAATTCCACTTTATAATTGTTCCTCGTGCTGCACGCGTCACCATCAAGCCCCGTTTCTCGGCGAGTTTTTGACCTTTTAAACGGTTTGCATTCGCCGAGGATTGATGTGTCTTACACCCAGCACAGATGCTGGAATGATTCCTGTGGCAATTCCTTTCCGATTGGGTGGGCCTCAAGTAGCTGGAGGGGGGGGGGAAGAGCACGCCTCCTTCTAAAATTAGCCCCATAATCATTTGTCCCGTGCCTCCCCACCCCTTTGCACAAGTGTAAAACAAGAAGTTTTATGATGAAGGTTGAGAGAACCGAACACCTCACGGTACCTTCGAGGGCTTGGAAGAGACATAAAAAAGGGAAGGCAGCCATCATCTCCCGACGGTTTTTTAATGTTTTCTTAGTCCTCTGCCCCATTCTTTTTTTGAGTAGAACATTTTACGCTTGGCAACGAAGCGACAACAATTTTTACTTCTGCCTCTTTCTTCTTTCGTTCTCTCTCTCATTCTACTTTCTTCTTTCTATTCCGCTGTCTGGAATTATGTTTAAGGCAAAATGGATGGATCATATTTTTAAACGTTTAGTTTGCTTCGCAGTGCAGTTTCTTTTCTTTTCTCTCTTTTTTTCTTTTTACTCTCGTCCCTTACTCTTTTCATCGTCATATTATTTTCTTACACCAGCGAGTTCACTCACCTCCGACTTGAAAGTGGGAACGAAGTGAGACATTTAAGTAATGGGTGCTTTGGTTCTTATTTCTCGAAAAATTACGTATTGCGATCTGAAAAGCCTTTTTTTTTCTCGCCTGCGAATGATATGACTGAATTGACCTTGAAACATTGACCTTCAACTTAACGGACATATGCTTATTATTAAGTCGTCTCAACATTCGGTAATGTAGCTAACTGCTCTCATTTCTAGGAAAATCCATCGGGCTTGTCCATTACCAGTTCCAATACAAGGATTTAATTTCCAGTTTCTTGATTTCACGATTAACAAAGATGATGTCTGCAGTTGAGCTATATTGTATAATATTGTTTATCAGTATTGCACCATATTGCAGAACATGTTTGGTGCATGGGTTAGTCTTGATAATCAGAAAACTCTTTAATTTTGCTTTGAGACTTTGTTTCTGTACTGTTTGAGCTTTTTAAAAAATAAAACCATTTAATTTAATGTTCATTCAGTTTTTTTTTTCCCACTTGTGAATTCTTTTGTTAGTTGAGAGAGCCAGGAATAAGCATGCAAATAAATAATTAATAAATGCTAATTTTTTAAATGACAATTTTTATCCATTAGCTCGGAAAAGTTGTTAAATAATATAATTGAAATTGTAGCTCTTTACTGTTATGCATTCTTTTATTATTCTTGTTATTAAGCTGTCTTAACATTTAGTGATGCAGCTAACTCTTCTTATTTCTAAGAGAATGCATCGAACTTGTTCTCTACTATCAGTTCCAGAATACGGATTTACTTTCCAGTTTCTTGATCCTCCGAAGCACAAAGATGTTCATTGCTGAATGTTGCTCGATATTATTTAACATCTGTCAGTATTGTACAATATCGTAGAACATGTTATGGTACATGTGTTAGTCTTGATATCAGTAAGACATTATAATTTTGTTTTCAGTCCTTCTTTCTGCACTGTTTAAATTTCCTTAAATATACAACAATTTAAATTAAGACTCCTTTAGCAATTTTTTTCTACTTGTGAATTCTTTTTCCCCTGTAAAATTCATTTGTGGTATCGAAGAATAAGCATGTAAACAGTTAATTGAAAAATGATAAGTTTGTAGAAGCAACATTTGTGGATGAACCACTTTTAAAACATGCGATATCCAAGAATTCAAATATTTCACAATATCATAAAAAGGTATCTTTACAAATTCTAGAATTATAGTAAAAGTTTTAAGAGGTTTCATTTGATTTTTGACTATTGATTGAAATGTTCAGAAGCAAATAAAAATCAGTGAAAGTAAAAAAAAAAAAAAAAAAAAAAAAAAAAATGGAATTTTAATTAAATAATATATCAAAAGCATTTCAGCTTAACTCCTTCAAACTTGGTGTTAGAAGGACTTGATATTGAACATCAATTTTGAATAGTTGCTATTTATTTAATAGTTTACAAAATAGCATACTATTTTCTTTGCTGAATTCTTATCATATTATTATGAACTTTGTAAAAATTTCTCATTGTGGGGATGAAAATTGAGTAATTTGTTTATTTTTTCTGGAATAAAGTATTCAGTTCGCTAAAGTGAATTCTATTTTTAAAATAATAATTAATATTTAATCTTTTATGTCCTGTTTCAAATGCTCGTATTATGATTTATTACTGTTTGGCGAACATTTGATGATACATTTTGTGTGTTTTTGTTTCATTTTTTATAATAAAATAGTTTAAAACACATGATCATGTCTTTTATACCGAACATTCCTACTCAATGCATGTCTCGAGGAGCTGCAACTTGAATTCCTTTTTTATTCTCTTCATATCTTTCTTAAACTTAATATAATAAATTCTAAGCATGTGAGATGTTACTGTGGCGTTGACATAATTATTTTTAAAAAATTAAGAATATCTCTGTACTTTAGAATTTTCAAACCCGTAGATCGAGTTTAGAGCTATCAACATCTTGAAAATATTATATTTGATTTGAATAAGGTAAGACTAACAACACATTCGAAATGTAAAGCACACTTGCATCCAGTTAGATTCAAAAAATGTTTCAAAAACTTTTCATGAAAAATTATACTACGTATTTTCTTTTGAGGGATATTTTGACTACTTTTCAGAGCTCAGCGTCCTGGTATAGGAGTAGCGTGCCTTCCACGAAATCCGGGCGTCCCGGTTCGGGCATGTTTGTTATTCTGTGTTCTATCTGTGAGTAGTGTGAATGTGTCCCTCTGTAAAAATGGCGAATGTGAAGCATGAAATAGCTAAGTCATACTCTTGGCCCTAGTTGGCGCTACTGAAAAAACAAGGGACGATAATTTAGGCTTAAATCGCTTTCTGTCAGCTGGCTTGTAAAGTGTCATATATAACAAGAACAACAATTAACTTTTCCGAGCATTTGAATAAATTTTTCATATCGTTTGATAGTTTTTATCCACCTTACCAAACTCCTTGAATATCACAATACTCAGGAAATGGACAGAAAATTTTTAAAGTTATAAATTGTACATTTTTTTTTTATAAATTTCAAAAAATTGAATATATTTTCTCTTTTTTGTTTGGTTTCTATTAAAAAAGCAATAAAATCAATCAATATTAATAAAACCGATGAAGTTAACCATAATTTGACATTCTTATGTGCTACACAATTATATAAAATGCAAATAAACTTTCAGTTTTTGAAACTTCTGTTGTAAATTTTCTAAATTATTCTTTTTAAAGAAAATAATAAATTTTTGAGAAAATAATATAAAGAAATTAAGAATGTTAATACAGTAAATTAAACTTAAAACCAACAAGTCAACAAATAAAATTTTGTTAAATGCAAAGTTGGCAAAATGTTAGCTCTTTTTTCTAATTAACATTATGCTTTTCATAGTAGTTACATCGAAGTGCTCGGTACTTTTTACGTTGTAATTTTTAAAAAGTTTTATACTCTAACTTGAAATATTGTTTATAAGATACTGTGTGGAATCGTACACAGTATATAATTTTTTCCTTTCTTTTTATGTTTCCGACTTAAAGGGTTAAAATAATTATTCAGCAAATTTTTATGATTTAAAAAAAAATCAACTTTAAAGAATTTGTTCGCATTTTTAAAAATAAATACTGAAGAATTTGGATTACAAAGTTATAGAATATTTTACTATTTACCTCCTAATTTTCATAACCTTCAATTTAAGATGTCTTAATCCATTTAGTCTTATAAAAGATATAAACTATTAAGACATAAACATATAAAGATATAAACTATTCAAAATTCCTCTAACAAAAAATCATAAAAGAAGCATATATTCTTAATTTTTCTTTTTTAAGCATCAATCTACGCAGATCGCCATTAAAATGCAAGGTCTTTGAACGGAACGTAAAAAAAAAAAAGAAGGAAGGGATTAAAAAAAAAACCATTCAACCGGTCACAGAACCCGCATATGATTGGGAAAATTTAAATCGTACATCAAAGAATTATAAAACACAAGCGAAGAAATAAGAAAAAAACTAATTAGGAATATTTCTGTCACTCATAAACAGTTTTGAAAATCACAGCAACTGATCTGTTTTTCAATTGTTTTGCGCTCATATAATGATAAGCTGTTGAGACCAGTTACAGCTTAGATAAAAACAAGGGTAGTTCCTTTAAATATTTTATGAGCAGACTCTCCTAGCAAAGTAGTTAGGTAAGATACACCTCTAAATTGGCCGTAATATATTAAAGGATGAAACCTCTGATAAATTCTGTGTTTTGTTTTCTGTTATTTATTGGAAGTCTTTTTCTGTTATTTATTGGAAGTCTATTAGAAAAGAAAAGAAAGCCAAGATAGGTAGTTTATAAGTCTTTTTAATTAGGCATTGTCATAAACGAAGACCAACGACATCTCCCATTGTTGATTGAAAGAGCTTGGTAAAAATAATTCTATTTATATCTTTTTTGCTGTTTTTTTAATTATTATATGGAATGTTAGATACAAATATCTAAAAGGAAACTCATTTTTGTTTGATAAAATATCAATTCCGATTGTATTAGTACTATCCTATATCAAACACGAGCAATAAAAAAATCAATGAATAAATTGGCTTTGTCTATTAGCTGAATTTGACTAGGAAAGAAAAAATGTATAGTAAACAATAATCAGCAATTTAATTGCAATGCTGTTTAAAAGAAATTGTCTTTAAAAGAGAAAAAAATCAACAAATAACCAAAAAAAAAATTATAAATGCTTTAAAATTAATATAGCATTTAAAATACAGGATCATCTAAAAGGTAAACAGTTAGTTCTGTACCGTAGGGAAAAAAAAGAAGCAAAGTTTAGTTTCACAGATTTTAATGGGTTTATATAAGAAATAGTTTTAATAGTTTACATTCATGTTTTAGGTTTTGATTACAGTAACAATAAGATAACTGAAATTTGAAACTAGCTTTTTAAAGTGAAATGAAATTCTAGAATTTGAAATACAGGATTGTCTAGCAGGTATTCGGTTAATTCTATTCCTTAGTAAAAGAAGCAAAGTTTAGCTTCACAGATTTTAATGAATTTAAGAACGAAATAATTTTAATAGTTTACATTCATGTTTCAGATTTTGATTACAGTTGCAATAAAACTATTCTGAAATTCGATATCTTATTACAGTAGTTATAAATATTTGGTAAAAATTTCAATATATTTAAAGTATTTTTTGAATTTAAAATTGGTTTTTTAATAATCCTTAACTGGGAAGGTGCGGTCAACGAGACCGCATTTTATTTACACACAAATTAAATTTTCTAATGAAAGTATTAACATGAAAATCTGCCCATATATTTTGCAAATATTTTTCTTGATATATATAGATATGTTTTAGAAATTATCCAAAATATATAATTGAAAAAAAGTAAATGAGCTGGAACAAACATTTTCTTCACAAATTACATGAAACAATAAATAATATTCTTGAAAAAACATATTACTTTATGCTTCTTAAATCCTATTTATTTTTCCTGTATATAAAGGTATATAGAAAATAATATAATGAAAAATTCAACAATTATATGAAAAATGGCATTGGATAAAATTGATCATTTTTATATCGACTTGTGTGGCTTTCATAATACGGTCTTATGGGGAATTTTAAACATACAGCTTAACCCTCTGACTGATCTTCCCGCGATTTAAATGGGACTCAAATGTACCAAACTCTGCCCATGACGAGATTTCCATGGGCATGTGTTTTTCTTCCTTTATTTAAGAATCCATCCCGATTTTTTTCCCCATTTAACCATTGAAATAAATTATATACAGTATAAGACGTTTAGTTTATGTTTGGGCCAACAGATATCGTTTCTTGTCCATTAAATTGCGACATTTGAAGGAACGTGGTATTATAATTCAAACTTCACTTTTGCCCCTTTTTTTCTTAAAAAATGGCTGCTAGAAAACGCTTAGAGATTGACAGAGAGCCTATTCCTGATGACATATCATATTCTGAAAGCGATTTTAGTTTTGATAGCGTGATAGAAATACTGGTATAGATTTTTCGGATTGCTCCTCAAATAGAGATGACTCTGATCATGATTCAATAAACTTGCAAAGCGTTAGACAAAGGGGCAAAATTGATATGAAGAATATTCCTCCTTCTCCTCCTTAAGATTTTTTAAATTTTATTTTTTATATTATACAATAAATAGAAATTAACTGTAAATTAATTTTTTTTAAATTTGTTTTGGTGATAACATCTGAATTTGGTTTTTCTGGCAACTTAGTTTTTCATGATAACAATCTATGTAAAAAATATTTTCTAGGAAAAAGAGCATTTTTCAATTCTCCCATATATATAGTCAAAATATGAAGAAAAAAAATTGAAGCGATTTTTGTCTACAAATTGAGCAGTCAGAGGGTTAAGAACCAGAATAAAAATGGTCCTATAAATTCTGCTTACATTTCTTTTGGTATATTACTATATTTTATAATTTTTTCAAAATACATTATCACAAGAAAAATTCTTGTATTTGAATATACATATTAAAATTAAATGAATCCTAATTTTCATCAAAAAACCCTTCTGTATAGTTATCGTTATCACTAAAATCACTTTCTGGTTCATTTAAAAGTGTCTGGAGCACTACTTCATAATAAAATCAGTAAATTGGATGATATTTCGAGGCCTAAGTTTTCTCGCCATCTGCTAAGCCTTGTTTATCACTAGGACACTAATGGGGAGGTTCGGCCTTAGAATTGCGCTAAAAAAATAACTGAATTATTTTAAAAAGCATCCGCTGAAACCGGTTAAGTTCACGTGTAGTGAAGGTCATAAAACAGGAAGCTATAGGAGCAAATTATTCGATTGAGCTAAAAATTGAACAGGGTTGACCGAATGTCCATCTCCAGCGGTCTCAAAGACCGCTCGTCCCCAGTTATGGGGGAATATTAAACATGCAAAATTCCCGACAATTTTTTTAAAACTTAATTTCAAATTATTTTTTTAAATAATAATAAACAAAAATATATGTAGATAAAAAATTCCCAAATTTAAAAACGCATCCGTTGATCTGTATTTTCCATAACCATTCATGAAATAGATTTTGAATCCACATGGCTTACTTACTAGAGCGATAGCTGGAGTCTAGAGATCCTTGATGGTACAGGCTGTGCGATATCTTCCACTCAAGAACCCCATCCATGAAGCAAGGAGTTACGGTCACAGATAAAGGTCTGTATCCACTCTCCAAGACGAAGAACCGTCTAAAAATATAAACAATAACTTAAAATCCCCTGTAATATTTCCCAGAAATGCTTTGCAAGAATTTAGGTAATTTACATTCATGAGTGATAAATGTACTGAAAAACTGAAAGAATTCTACTTGTCTTTGATATGGTTATATTCAAAACTATATTATGAACTTATCAAGTTAATATTATTAGCAAACAGTATATAGTATTTAAAATATAAGAATTACACTTGAAACTTCAAAATGATATTTCAACATGCATTTGAATTATTAAGTTTTTAACTGGGAATTTTTTCATCGTTTTTCGATGGGATACAGTATTACAGTATGTACCAGTAAATTCCGAGAGGAAATTAAGAGACTTAAAAATTATAGTTTAACTACTACTGACGACATAAAATGTGGAAATAAAGAAAACATTTTTTTAATTATTTTAGGTTTAATTTTGAATGAAACGAAATAAATTCGTATATTGGAGTAACATTAATAGAAAATCGGAGGCAATGGTGAAAAATTATGATTATCCATGAATGGAAGGAAAAAAGTTTCGAATTTGTCTTGGATATATATTAATAGAGAAGAATTAATAGAAGCTAAAACGAAAAATTGCAATGAAGAATCACATTGCAATCATCACTCATGCTCGTATTATAAAACAGATAATACAGCTAAATTATTATTAATTTTTTCAAACGCGAAATTTTTCATTGCTTTTAGATGAAATACAAATAACGTGCCAATAAAGCCTTCGTGGAAATCACATGTCTTAAAAATTTACTATCTGTCTTCTATCAGCATCACAAAATAGTAGAAATAAAGAAAACATTTTTTAAAAATAAACTTTAGTTTTGATTTTAAAATAATAAAATAAATTCCTATATTAATGTAACGACAACAGAAAATGTGAGGCAACGGAGAAAAATAAAAATTATGCAAGAATCAAAGGGGGGGGGGAATCGAATGGACTGCATTAGTATATATTGAAAGAGAAAGCTAGGAAAGATGATAAAAGTTTTAACCAATCTGTCGTTAAAAATTACACCACAGTCAGTACTCATATGATAAAAAAAATACATATTTCTTCTGAAAGAGGTTTTTAAATTCAGAAAGTACAAAACGGTTTTGAATTAAACCAAACAAATTCGTATATAATCATAGCATTAATAGAATATGCGAAACAAAGGAGAAAACTTTTATCTAAGAATTGAAGGATTATATTATGAAACAGTTCACAAAAGATGTGTTCATATTATAAAATGATTCACACATTTTATCTGGGAAAGTTAAGTTTTTCCTTCAAAAAGTACAAAAAAAGTTTTGAATTCAACAAAATAAATTTATTTATTAAAGTAGTATTAATAGAAAATGCGCTATAAGGAGAAAATTTAAAAAATAATCTAATTAAGGAAAGGGAATAAAATTTAGAATGAGCTGCTGTGTTATAGATTGAAAGAAAAAGCTAAAAAGGTCGCTGAATGATAACAGCTTCATCCACCCTGTCATAAAGAGCCCCATCACAGTCATCACTCACATTCATGTTATAAAACAATTCACATATCTTTTCTAAAAGAGTTAAGATTTTCTTTCGTTCATTCACGATTCGCAGCACATAAAACTTAATTCTCGACTCATTTTCTGTTTTGGGCGCTAGAGGGTTGTCTAAACCCCATGAACTCGCATTTGCTGGCACGACTTCACACGATTCCAGACAACACAGAACACGATCCGAGTACAAAAAGGTTGGGAAGGGGAGGGTAACTGCACCCCAAAACAGAGTCGCGATAAAATGAAGAATGACCCCACTGCTCTGAAAGTGTGCCAGTGGCGTCTCCAAAACAACAGCCTCCTAAAATTAGACGACCCTGGCTTGTCGTAAGTGGCGCGCGCACAGTAGCTCCCCCAGAGTTCGTCTCAGCCATCCAGTGGTGAATTCCAGCGACGTTCTGCGAATTCACTGAGAGAATCAGAGCCGTAGATCTCACTAATGGATCCAGTTAATTATCGGTGATGATCCACCCTTGGCATCTCTGCTTTCCCGAGTTCGGATTTCTCCCCCCCCCCCTTCAGTTCTCACTCGACTGATATCTCTTCCATAGAACACAAGAGGGGATTGTTTCGAATCGCCTATTCTTAGCTGGAATGGCCTTCACTCTCTATGAAGGGATGGTAACGTTTCAATACTGTGTATCATTCACCAGATGACAAACAGAAATTTCAAAAACACAAAGCCTTCTAGATCTTCGACTCAGAGACAAACAGATGAATCCAAGTGTCGTTTTGTTTTTAAAGAAAAAAAAATCAGAAAATACCTTTCATGTATGCTATAAAAAGGATAGATTCGATTTATATACAGATCAAACAAAACAATGATATTAAAAGAACGGAATGAAAAATTAATTGAATAATAGTTTGACACAAAACGATTTCAAAGGTGCAAGTCAAATAAACAGTGAATTTGAACAAAAAGTTATGAAAGAAAACAAATTGTTTTTTGTTAAATAAATAAAAATTGATAAATTCGACTTTGAAATCCTAAAAACAAAACAGTGAATTCGATAAAACAGATATGGAGAGAAATTGGGAAGCAAAAATAAAGAACATTAAGAAAGAAAAAATAAAGCAGAAGCAAAGTGAGCAATTAAGCTTAGAAATTAATTTTTTTTTTTAAAAAGGAAATAATGAAATAATAAAAAAAGAAAGGAAGAGAGACTTCTAAATATGGAAAGATTGATTTATTCTAAATATGGAAAAAATGATAAATAAAACGCTTAAAACAAAGCAATAGAAAAATAATAAAAAAATCAGAGAATACCTTTTATCCATGAAAAAAATATATAAATTTGACTTATAAACATATCAAACTAAACAATGGTATTAAAAGCAAGAAATGAAAAATTCTCTATACTGGACACTTATCATAAAAGAATTTTAAAATGCAGATTACACGTAAATTAAAAAAGCAGTGAATTTGAGAAAAAGCATTTGACAAGAAAAAGTAATTGTTTTTTTATTTAATAATCAATTGTTAAATAAAAAAAAGACTGATAAATCCGGCTTTTAGATTCTACAAACAAGACAGTGAATTCGATAAAACGAGAGAGAAATTAGAAAAAAAAAGTGAAAGAGTATTAAAAAAGAAGAAAGTAAAGTAGAAGTAAACAGGCACATAAATACATCAATAAAACAATTAAAGTAATTAAGTAATAAGTTTATTAATAATTAAATGACAAATCAAAACTCGCCATTTTGTGTGGGAAAAGAAAATGAAGTATTTAAGATTTGTCTCTGTAAAATTTGTCAGAACTTATGCAAATCTACATGAAGATCATTGAATTTTATGGGAAGCATATTAGCCATGCCCCTGGAAATAGTTAAAGAGTACTTACGTTTAATTTCTTTGAGATCGTAAAAAATCTTTACAATTATATAAAAAGATACAAATAAACATCCATTTACACACAGATAGATAGATATAGATACATAGGCAGACAACACGGAACTTCATGTTCTATGCAAAACTGGATTATGTCAGATTCATGTAGTAAAAATTTACCCTAATATTATGTTGATGCAAATTTGAAAACAACTTTAAAACATTAGCACGATTCTGTCTTAGAAATTATTAATCACCATACGTATAATAAAGAACATCCATTGAAGTATCTGAATAAATAAACAACTTTGAAAAAGTGCTGTCAAAGTAACTATTACAACAGGTAAAGAAAATTGTAATGAATTACTTTCATTAAGATTTTAAGCTGTTCTCATTATTACATGTAATTTCATTTCACAGTCAGTGCCAGCTTATAAATATATTTCTCAATAATTCTTCAATTTATTTTGTCAGCTGTCACTGGACACTTAGCGTTCGCATTTTTTTTCTTTTCTTTTCTGAAGACAGATCGACTCATTGAAGGAATTCTGGGAAAGACAGAATACCCCACTTATTAGGGTACTATCTTTTAGAGCCGACGAAAGGCACGTGAGAGGCGTGGACTGTTAGTAGTTAGTAATTCCATCAACGAGAATTCACTTTTTTTCTCGTCTCAAAGATTGATTAGATTAACAGCTCGTAATTTCTCCTGAGAAAGTGGAAAGTGCTATTGCCACATAATTGTTTCTTTTGTTTGACTTCGACAAACTTTGTTTTTAAACCATTAACTCACTAACAGCTTACTAACCATATGAAACACTTATGAAAGTATTTCAACTAAGATGATAAAATTTTTCTACTTCGCTAGTGCTCTACCCGACTACAGATGTAAAGGGTGCCCCAAAATTAACGCGAGATTTGAATTAGCTACCATTCGTGCAGTAAATTATTGGCAACCAAATAAAACCATTTGATAGTTCATAGCTTAGAATTAGTAAAAATGGAAAATTACAGATAGAAAAATGTATCAACCTAAGATTTGATTTAAATAAAAAACACAGTTTTTTTTTAAATTGTTATTTTTATTGAATCGTATAGAATAAACTTCTGTATGAAATAACACATAAGCCAAACGGCTTTTGTTTGATAATAACATGATTATTCTTTTTATCAAAATTTTCCCATGACCATTTTGCAGAAATGAAGCTGATTTTCTTTGCAGCAATGAATTTCCTCTTTAAACGCTTGTTGGTATGAACTTTTGACTTCAAATAAGCCCAAAAAAAACCGAATGCTGTTATATGACACGATGTTAAGTTCGTGATTGCTGACAACGGTGTTTTCATTTAAAGTTTAAAAATTATGTGTATAATACTGTTGTAGTTATTTCAATCTCGATCAATAAATAAAATGGATTTTACCGGACTTGATTTGCTGTTTTGTTTTATTTTGGGTATACAATAGAAATTAATTGTTTTTACGTTAGTTGTGTTTTTTAAAATTAAATTGTATTTATGTTATATGTTTTTCGTATATTCTTAACTTTTAAATGTATCGTTTTTATTTTAGTTGTCAGTATCGTTAGGTTATTTGTCATTATTTGATAGTTTTTCGCACACATAGATCAAAATTTCCACTCGAATCCGAGTCTCAGGCAATAGCTAGTTATACATAAAGCAGATAAAAAAATTAGAAAATTTGTCATGAAATATACAACAAGAATGATGTGATGACAAAACAAAAATTGTAAGATGAAGGTATTTTAGTTGCATCCGAAGTTAACTTTTTCAAGAAAGAGTTTGTTAATACAATTTTGTTAAATAAAGGATTTTTTTTTTCGGAAAATTTAACACATGGCATTTTGATATTACAAAAATCGTGAGATGAAGGTATTTCAGTTGCATCCGAAGTTAACTTTTCAAGAAAGAATTTGCTGGTACAATTTTGTTAAAATAAAGGATTTTTTTTTTTTTTTTGAAAATTTAACATACAGCATTTTGATATCACACTGATTATATAATGATGAGAAGGAAATCATTTAAACGAATATAGGGATGATAAACTTATTAAACAGAAAATCTGCTTCAAGGTTATTTCGAAGTTGTTATATAAATATATAAAAAAATTATATTGAATATAACAAAACGCACTTTATTTAGTTTTTATTGTTTTAATATTTCAGTAGCCTTCATAAGAGCGCATGCGTGACGTCCATTTAATAACACATCTCAAGTATCCTCTAATGACTCCGGGGTCTTTCATCTAATACTGAATCCAGCTAATTGCAGTAAATTTGACGCAAATCAACCATAATACCAATTATAATGACAAGCACTAATTTTCGTGTTGAAGCAAAGGCTTCATCATGTCAGAACAGTGAATAGATCCATGATGCAATCTAGGGAAGGTAATGACCTTAACGGCTTCTAATTTAATGTGTCTAATGCTTGCAATTACCATTAGACGCTCAAACATGTTTTAGTTACTTATGGGACTTTACATGCCAGCTGACTGAAAGCTATCAGCAATTTAAGCCTAAATTAGCGTCATTTTTTTTCCCAGCGCCAACAAGGGCCAAGAGTACGACTTAATTACTTTCATACTTCACATTCGCTTGTACAACCCCTTTTTACTGGGAAGCATATTCATTCCACTCACAGACAGAACAACTTAGCCCGAAACGGGACGCTCAGATCAGGGTAGAAGACTCGCTGCTCTTTTGCCAGGAAGGCCGGAAAGCTCAAACATTCGTAATTATACGAAAATTATTTTGACAGATAGTATAATAAAAGAAGTAATCAAAGGAAATTAACAACATTTTGCGTATTCGCAACTTTCATTGCTTTTATTTCACTAAGTTTTATCTTCTTTAATGAGTATTATTTTTACTTTCTAGTTTAATGGAATATCGAATATAATGAAATCCCCAAAAGGTTCGATCTCGCATTTTCGATTAGTCTATGAGTTTCAGACTTCATTGAATAAAAATGAAATCACCTTTGGAATATATATGGCTGTTATTTGAAATTTAATGGATTATCGGTGTTTTTGAATGCAAAGATTCTTATTCTACGTACATAACTACTGCTGGAAGAAGATTGTAAATAACTTAACTTACTTAACCTAGAGCTTAATAACTAGAATTACCACAACATTCGGTGTAATTATATAATATAGAATTTTTGAGTAAAATTAAGGCATTGTAAATGGAAAAATAGGGGATAAGGAATTA
>JAPMOQ010055483.1:5143615-5190699 GCA_026543055.1 Argiope trifasciata | reverse complement strand
CACACAATAATCAGTAGGAAAAGAATCTGGCCTAAAAACTTCGTCAAGGGTCACTTTCAAGCAAGGATTCCAAATAAGGGATTTTTTCTGTGGGGCATCGGTGGACAGTGGTCAAAAGTATTGACACCTCGCGACCCGAAAATCCCCCGAAAATTACGGCAAAAGAGCAAAACATTAAAAAACATCACCAAATGAAACAAAAATATATATATAAAACTTTGTTGACCAAGAAATGGGTTTTGATTGTTTTAATAATTTTATGATTGTATATATATATATATATATATATATATATATATATATATATATAGTTTAATTTAAAATTAAATAAAATTTAATCAGAAAGTTTTTTAATCGTATAAAAATATACATTTTAACACTCTAGAGTATTGTATCAAATCGATAGATCTGTCAAAAGGCTGTGAAAGGGTGAACTAACTTATATAACACAAAATTCCTTTTATTATTTTTAGGGATAGTAACTACATAAAAATTACGCATTAGGAAAAAATGCCATAAATATGTGAGCATTTAACGATACCTTAAACATTTCTAAGTAAAAAAATAACCGAAAAATGTTTCTGAATTGTGATTTAATTAAGCAGTCTGAAAATCGAATACTTGGTAATTTGTGGAATTTCTTAGTTAAGAATGTCTTCTTTCCAAGTAAGTATTTGTAAAAATTTAAAAAAAAAAAAAAACCCGAGGCAATCGGCAAATATGTTTTTAGTCATCATTTTAGTTCCAGGAAAAATATTATTAATTTTATATATTTTTGTCATACTATTAAAAAATGATTATTTCTTTTATTCGAAATCATTTATTTTCAAATACTTCAATGTGGGAGAAAGTAATCATTTCAAACAATTAAAAAATATATAATGAATATTTTTATGATACGACAAAAAAATTAAATAAAATATAAAATATAAATAAATAACTTATACAAGAACTCTGTGCTTGCTTAAAGAGAAGTAAACACTACTGTTGGCACTTGCTCGCAAATAAAAACATTAATTTATGTCAGCAAAGTCACAGATGAACCAACCTTATAAAAATTAATCATGTGGCAAGTTTTTTCAGACATTTTTTTAACTATCCACTTAAGCTTACTAAGAAATATGGTGGAGATATGGGTATAAAAGTGGCTGTAATAAACTAGGTCCAGCACTTGAATGAAAAATATGCATTTGATTGTTGTGTACGATTGTATGGCGAAAAGTGCAAATGGAATTTCAAAATAAAATAATGAAAGAAGATGAACTGAGGGTTGTCTGCTTCCCTATAAGAAATGCCGAAACGTCATCCCCTTCATATACATCATATTATTTTTAACTGTTCATCCCCTATATTATATCCCCAAGTAATAATTTTCAATCTTTAATCACTATCTACTTTTATAACAAATTTTTTACTATTGTCAGAAGATTTAATCACAAAACGGCCTGGTGGTCAAGTCTCGACTTCGAGACTGGTTGGTTTCAAACAGCTAGACCACAGGGAAGGGACCAGCAATGCCCAAACAAGGTTTCGAACCCCGAAATCCCAGATCACTGGAAGACACCCTACCCTTTGGGCTACGGTGGCCTGATGGTAAGGTCTCGGTTTGTGAGCAGTAGGGTTTCAGGTTCCAGACTCTTTTCTTCCCAGAACCCTCTTGCAACCTTTGCACACCTTTGGCGTGCACCAGACCCCTTCTTGCGGGTCTGGTGCAAGCCAAATCATACGGTGTCAAACATCCTCCCGTTGGTGTGATGCAAAGGAGATTGCCAATCCGCCATCTCCGTCAACTGAACGAAATTCAGAATCACAAAATCCATCCCATAAAAAACCTTGTGTTGCTTTAAAGTTGAGTGTTATTGCAACTAAACTAAATTAATCAATATGGTATAAATTTGAAAAAAAATTCAACATAAACTTGAAAAAATATTATAAATAACAAATATAGTGTAACATAGATGTAAATAAAATATAAATGGTTCGTTTGCGTCTAAAAGATTTTATATTTGTCCTAAAATTTTAATCAATCATGAGAATGTTATACAAGGATTCTTTATTATTATTATTTGCTCAGGAGATCATGCTTATTTAACATACACTTTTCCAATTCCCGCACATACTAAAAGAATCCCCATACAATATAGAATAGACTTTTATCAATGTATTAAAAACAAAAGCAATTGTTATCAAAAATCAGGGAATCAAAAGTCTAAAAACCAAGTGAGACACCTCAATTTAATTCAAATAATAATCATGTTACATTATAAAATGAATGTTAGGCATTGTTTGCTTTTTTATTGAGTTCATTTTGCATTAGAGCCCTTTTTTATGCCCCATGCTATTTTATTTTTTTTAATTTCCGAATTTCTGATTTAAAAAATATTTTTCCTTTTTAATGTATTGACAGAAGCATTTTTTAAAAATTATGTTTATTATTATTATTTTAAACTCAGTCCTTAACAAACTGTAACCTTGCAAAAAATTTTAAAGATCAACTTCTTAATTTGATTTCAAGAAGGCATTTTTAAAATTATATTTTAGGAAATTTAATATTTTATTTGGTAGCTAAGAGATCTACTAGTATAAAAATATTCTATAACAATCAGAAGCTACTAATTATTATTATACTAGAGAAGAACACTAGTTTTTGATTATACTAGAAGAACTAAGTTTAGAACAGTAGGTAGAATGCAATGTCAAGAAGTAAGGGAAAGAACAATTAAGAAATTCTATCCTTCTTTTACATGAACTATACGAAATTAAATAAAAGCATTTAAAAAGAAATGTAATGAAAACCAACCCAAGCATTTCCTCTTCAGTCACGAATTTAGACATTTTGAAGGCCTAATACAGTCAGTCACTTAACGAAACTCAATTTGAATATCAGTTTAGTTTAATAAATCACCAAATTTTTAATTCAATAAGCATTTATTTTGGATTAATCTTTTAATATTTGTAAAAACTGAATATCTTATTATTGATTTATTATGACTTATGTCTGAGAGACATAAACATTTTTACATGTTATACATAGTATTATTTAAGCAGCAAAGCGATTTTTATAAACATACCAATTTTAAAATGATGTAGTAAAAAGATAAGGATGTGATATTCACGCTAGATAAAATGTTAATAATATCCTAATAATTGATAAGAAAGATAATTAAAATATTTTAGAAATTCATTTGTAAATTAGACAAATAAACTCATCAAAGGACCTGCTCGATATTCCTTTACTTTGTCAAGAAACCCTTGATAGCTGTTTATTCTAACATCCTTCCACTGTATCTCCTACTTTTTAACTTATTTGTACATTATGTTGTATTTTCGTGTTCAAAGTAATGCGTCTGCATTTTGAAACAGTGCTTATTTCTTTAGACCGACCTGATATAAAACCGATATAAATAAACAACTGTAGCGTAAATATAGTATATTAAAATCATTTAATATACGATATTTTCGCTATAAATCATGCCTCTATTATCATTTTAAATCGAGGCATGCTCGAATTATTGGATTCAAAAGCACGGTAAAATGTATTCCAAATAGGAAGACAACTTGTCGATAAATTTGGTCCATTATTTTGATACAGAACTTTAGTAATGATACAATTTAAATTGATCTAAATCATTATGTTATTAGATTATCATGAGCGCATTTAAACGAACGGACAAAATTCTAAGAAATGGTCCAAAAATATACGTAAATCTACAACTACATACATAATTTTGTTAACAGCTTTTCTTATTTCGTTTACATGCAGATGGATATAATTCTGACCAACGGAAATGTTCTAAATTTTTCTCATATACACTCTAATAATCTTGTCATACTAGGGAGATTTCACATGCAAATGGAGCACAATTGTTATGAAATATCAACTTTCAGAAATATTAAGCATTTTTACTAAATTTACCATGTCATCCTTAGCGAGTTATTTGATAATCCGTCCCTAGCATACGTTAATAACATAGAAAAGTCAAATTTGTATTTTAAACATTTTTTTCAATTGATTGAAACAAAAATTTGTCATAATAAATCACAAAATCCCATACCAGATTTAATAAATTTAAGTGCTTTTGAATTCACAGCCCTTTAGAGCTATCGAGGTCACAAGCTTCTGAAAATACAGACTGTTATAGTTTCAATCCCTAAATGGATGTAGATAAAACTTTAATAGGCGTTTATTCCATAGATACTAAAACTGTGTGTGTGTAATCCAACTAACTCTTTTTGTTTTGCAATTATTATTTTATATTCATACAGCCATACAGATTAACTTTCTTTGTAAAAATTTGGTATAAAGATCGTATACCAACTTTCAACTGTATAGCTGAAAGCAGATTTGAATTATCTTTGCCAAAGACAAACTTTTTTCAAAATTATGTTTTTTGAAATCGGGAAAGTCTAAAATGTGGAGATTCCTCACAATTTTGAGTTCGATTTTTTTGACGATTACTATACTTGCTCTATACTTCTTATAAAAAGAAAGTAATAATGAATTATTTCATCTCACGGAGGTCTAAAAATGTTGAAAACTTATCAAAATCTCAAGATGGAATTGTTTGGCGAATACAGACATAATAATTGCTACGCAAAGAAAAAAATAACAGTTTTGTTTAAGCAAAAGTGATAATCCAAAGAAAATTATTTCAAGAGAAGATCTGGCGCCACTGAACCACATAAAATGCTGACTGTGAATGATCTGAATATAGTGAAGAATAATAGCATTACTATCTATTTATTACAAGAACCGTAGACTCCGAAAAGTCTGCATTTCTACATTGACGGAAGCGGATCTCGGTTAACTTTTTAAATGGATATTTACAAAAAATTCACAGTTGTAGCCGCCGTTGTAATACTAACCGTAACTAACTGATTGCGTCAAAGACAAAGTTCCTCGAAGCCTTGTGGTGCCATCAGTTCAGATCAAACAACGGCGTGCACTACATGCTCTTACATCTATCTTTAAATAATTCCAAAGGTTTGAAAGTAAATTATCTGTGTGTACTGTAACCTGTAAATAAATAACACTAATCTGGAATTTTTACTGAACCCTTAACGATCTCACACAGTGTTTTATAAAATCATTCAACGTTGGGGAAACATAAAATCTAATTTCACAAAAATTGTGAGATTGAAATTAATAGGTGGATACTATTGACACACACACACAGAAAAAAAAACAGGGTAGAATAGAATAAAGAATTAATAAATAGATAAGCCTTTCAGCAGAAAAGATTGAACTATGAGTGAAAAATTGACATTTTTTAAAAATTAGATAGAAAAATATCTAGTTTTTTCCCCTTCTTTTAACTCAATGAGAGTGGTCTTCCTAAAATTTCTCACTTACGCTCTAATAAACTTGTTATGCCAGAGAAAGCCATATGTGGAATTGGAGGGTAATAGTCAGGAATTATAAGCTTTCAGTGCGATTACAGCATTTTTACTGAATCAATCCTGTCATCCTTAGCGAGTTATTTGGCGATTAACGTCTCGTATGCGGTTAATAGTATCTAAAAATCGTATTTGTGTTTCAGATACGTATTTTTCAACCAATAAAATAAAAATTTGGCAAAAAATCTGCAATTACAATAATTAAATCCTATACAAAATTTGATATATTTAACTCTTTTTGTTTTTCAGTTATGATGTTTATATGTTTCGGAACGCACAGATAAACTGACAGTCAGTTCCTCATTCGACTCAAAATTCGATTGTGTCTATTCTATAGATGTTAATGTGGGTGCCAGATTGTATCCATCTAGCTCTTTTTTTGTTTTTTAGTTGAATTGCTGATGCATATTCAAACAACCTGACAGACAGAATTCCTCTGAACATATTTGCTCTTAATTTGAGAAAAATCTACAAATTTGAAGTAAAGATCGTATGCCATATTTCATCAGGCTCAAAGGGATTTTCAGTTATCATTGTCACAGACAGGCAAACAGATAGACGAACATTCTCCAAAAATATGTTTTTTGAACTCAGGGAGTTCTAAAACATTCAGAATTTTCAAAATATTGAGTTCGAATTTTTGTACAATTTCTATATCTTTTTCTCTGAACAATGTATATGAGAAAGTAAAACTTGTTGAAATCTCTATTCGACATACATGTCAAGTTCAAAAATTTTTATATAGTAATATGCAGCTAATTCTTTGATTTCTTAAATTAAAATACTGCTTAATATTACACGAGATTTACAGAATACCGGTTTTCAAATTTAGAAATAAGAATTGACCCAGTCAATTTTCTATACAGGTCTGGCAAGAAAATCAAAAATCGAGATAATTATTTTTTAAATATTATTTGTACACAATTAATCAATTTTGTTAAAAAAATTAAACTTAAGAAATTAAACAAAAAACATTGCAATTTACTAAGAATGTATACATGAAAAACTGATTTTATAAAAAGTTAAATATATCGTTGAAGATAGAAAAGCGTAGTATTTTCTAAAAGATAATCAATCCAAATGTCATTAAAATCGTTTTTGAATTCACTATTTACACAGTTGACAACAGCAATGAAGTTGCTAAATTTTATTAATAATCATACTTGTGTCTCTGCACTCTTAGAGAGCGCCAAACTCGCCAGTTCCTTGCCACAGCGCCTGATTATTAGCAAATAATAATAACAAACAGAAACAAAATAACATAAAATTGTCTAGTTCTGTAATATAGAGGTTTTCTTACTTTTGTGGTTGATTCTTTCTAAGAATGACATCCACTTCAGTATCCTCAGGAACCATGGTATTGTAATATATCTCATGATTGTATTTGGGATACAAAGATCTATATGATTCTGGCGGTCCTTTGGCGGAAGAGTAACCACACATCAGAAGAAATTGAAAAAGAATGGCCAACAACATTGTCGTTGTCGAGAAAACTGAAAAAGAAGGTTGATTCATTGAATAAGAAATATAAATAAATGAATTTCAGATACATACAAAATTTAAATGAAAGTGTAATTAATAACTTTAAAATAATCTGCATATTTAACAAAGCATATAGTTAAAATTGGTTTCGGTAAAAATGTTTTGAAACATTTGTAACTAAAACTAATGAATGATATTAACAAAATTTTACATGCAGATAACAGAATAGCAAATTTTAAAAAAATCGCACTAAAAAATAACAACAATGATTCAGCTTTGTTGGAAAGAGTAAACTAGTATAAATAATAATAATGTAATTCAAAATTTCATTTAACTCCGAATGGTAAAAAATAACATTAAAAAAAGGGAGTAGTAATATAATAATTAGTACAAATATTAATAACGGACTAGTATAAATAGTAATAATTTAATGTATGAAATTGACAAAAAATGTTCTTTTACTTATTTTTAATGATCTAATTATATTTTTGTGTAGAAAATATAATATTTTGGCTTTTGTTTGTCGAAGTTATATCCGCATATTGGTTTCATTTCTTTAATTAGTTTTAATTACAGATTATCCTTATAGGAAAATTAAAATTATTGATGATCATCCTGTATTTTACATAGAAATTTCTACTTCTGCAATAAAATGTTGATTCATAATTTTTCTCATATAATAAAAAACTGAATTTCATAACAGAAAATTGTAGTTGATGAAAGTATAATTATTGAAATTGTAAAAATGATAGAGTAAAATTCATATTTTTTGCTTGCCAACAAAATCAACTAATGCATCAATGAATGTAATTTCTTTTCAAGTTGAACTTGTAACGATGAAGGCAGATAAGATATTAGAGCATCGCTTATCAGAAACTGTTTATTTTATTAAAATATGCAGGGATATCTACTTGAAAATACAAGTGTATAGTTGCATTCTAGCAAAATTGTACATTCAAGCAAAATTGTACACGAAATTGTACAAATAAAAAATCCAAACTACAACAAGTTTTTGAAATAAGTCGTTTGAATTTTGACAAAATTAAAGCTTTTTACTAAATCTAATATAATAATTTTTAATAAATTAAAATGGATCAAATTTCTAATGTAAATACAAGAAAATATTACTCAAATAATAATAAATAAACTCGAAATGTGAAAATATAAATTATAAAATCTTATATTCATAAACATCTAACCAAACCCGAAGACAGAAATTGATGTTGTTTTCCTGAAATGTATCATACTTATCAATCGTTATTGCTAAATTTTTCATCACAACTTTAGTCTGTAAAACTACAAGAAAGTATCAAAAACAGAAATTATGTTCTTACATTTACAAAAAGGTAATTTCATCGAAAATATTTAAATATATTTAAATTTAAATTTAAAAAAAACAATTTTTTAAAAATATTTAAGTGTTTATTTTTAAGAGTAGTAAAAGTGCCGTGAAGATTTATTTGCTAAATTAAAAATTATAAAAGGGTTAAGGATACATCTATTTTTACATCGCTTCAACTACGAAAAAAACATCCACTAAAAAAATCGCTTCCAAAAGTGCGATAAGAATACTAAACTACTTGAAGTTTTAAGAAAAACTTTTTTCTCTGCAAAAGATGGAAACCCCGAAATCTGACAGCATCACTTTGTTTACCCGTATTAAGTAGATCCTCTTTCGAAGCAGTAACAACGTCCCTAAATCTTTCGTTTTGGGTTGACAAGGCTGCATTTTCTCAAGCCAATCCGGAAGCACTGGTGAAACCCGTGGAAATTTGTCGCTCTGACATTTACACCCGCCCAAAACAAAAGCAAAGAAATGCACCAGCAGATAAAAATTCTGACTTCACACCATCCGCACGCACAGAAAGTAGAAATATAAAAAAGAAAAAGAAAAAAAAGAGCTTTTAAAACACGACCTCTGTGACTTCTGTTATAATTTTACCCTTTCAAATTCTGTTTTGAAGTTTTGATTTTTTTTTTCTAAAACGGCAGCCAACTCGTCTGAGGCGAGAGATCTGTTTTTATTCAGTCCGCTCTATTCATTATACATTGGCGATGAATTGCCAGATATGGAACGCCAACTACGACTGTTTTATGTTTGTTTCGTTCTTTTTTCTGCCAAATCTCTTTGATGAACCGTCCAGCCAGATAAAATATATCGGTAGTGTTTGTAAACGAAAAGTTATCAAACATTGAGGGCATTTCCTAATTGGCTGCAGTTTACTGTATATCTAAAATTAGCTTCCTGTTTCTGCAGAAGATTAGCTATTAGTAACCTAATATGAAAACATGAATATGTCTGAATATATGCATATATTAATTTATAATTAATAATAAATTATTACTCTACATTAATTAGATTATATTCTCATTCATCAAGCTGAGAGTATCCAGAAAGTTAAAGCACCTTAAATAATACTTTCAATTACAAGGTATTTGTAAATTAATTTTGTTTAGACAATCAGCAAATGTTTTGAATGATTTAATTATATATTAAGGTTTTGTCAATAAATTTTTTTTTCTAAAAAAATTGTTTCAGAAATATTTAGTTTCGTAACTTATAAAACGATTTATATTAATTAAATTTTATACTAATTTTTGTAGTATACAATTAAAGTAAAAAATACAAGTCATTTGTATTTTTAAAAACTCTATGATAATATTTTTTTCTTCTTAAAGAGAAGATTTTTGTTTTAATTTGTTGCTGTCGACTTCATTCTATGAACTGGTTGTAAAAAGAATTAAAATCATGAGTTCATACAATAAATAGATATTTCATTCATTATCCAAAGAATGTAATCGATATCTCTAACATCTTTATTTTCTCTCTCACTTGAATGAGACTGATTTTTAAAAAATGAAATCAGTCCTTGGATCTATTTACAAATTAAAAAAGAAAATGAGTTGGGGTATTCTGTTCTTCAAATATGACATTTCTACATAAAAACACAAAAGAGTGGGCGATACAATTTGTTGTCCAAAAAGATACCTGGCCAACGTTCTTCAAATATGACATTTCTACATAAAAATACAAAAGAGTGGGCGATACAATTTGTTGTCCAAAAAGATACCTGGCCAACGTTTTCAGATATATTTAACTTTTAAACTTATTGAAATTTTTTAATTAAATAAGATAAATTTTTGAACTTATTTTTTTATTCCACGTTACTTATATGTTACTTATATGTATGTTTAATTCTATGAAAATCATTTTCTTCTTAAAGACATTATTTCATTTTAATTTGTTGATATCAAGTTTACAAATTAACTGTACGAAAAATGAATGCAACATAAACTTGTATTAAATATAATATTAAAGCAAATAAATAGATAACTCTAGCATCTTCATTTTTTTCCATTTTGTGATTAATTTTCTTTTGAGTTTCTGAAATCAATCCAAGGATCAGCTTACAAATTACAAGAACAGATGAATAGGTGGAATTCAGATCTTAAAATCTGATATTTTTATTTTTATAAAATACAATTCATTATAAAAACTGTCCAAAAATTAAGCTATGTTTCTGTGAGTGTTTTATGGCACAAAAGCCATTTTTGACTAAACTGTGTCACACTTATCGAATTAAAATGCACAATTCCGTAATCCAATTTATAATAAAATTGGGAAACAGGAATGTCATCGAATTTCAAAGTGTAAAAATGTGAGTCATGAAAAAGCGTAACAATGAAATTAGGTATGAAACAATACTAAAAAGCGAGATTTATGTTTATATATGATTATAAAAACCAATATTTTTTTTCTAAACAAAAAAAAGGTTAACATTGGCAGTTTTGGAAAGCAGCTTGTCCAATTCAGAGAGAGATTTTTGGAAAAAAAAGATATTGTGAAGAAAATTCTGTAAAAATTCCATAAGTATGTGTAAAGTAGACATAGGTTTGTTGCAAACTGCGCAAAATAGTGATAATCAATAAATCAGCAATCCAAAAAGACAAAGCAAGTAGAGCACATATTTCTAGTATCGACAAATTTTCAGTAACTCGTTTAAATATGTAAAGTTGACCTGATTTCTATTCATTGAATATAGTTACTAGAAGAGAAAAATCATAAGAAGTCATGTTTCGTTCGAATCAAATTGCTTTGAAGTAAAACAAAAGGTCTTCGTGATAATTTCTTATACATATTTTTATTTTAATGCAAGTTATTGTAAAAATCCACTGTTTTCGAAACCTTGGGAGCCCACTCAAGACATTTGTGCAAGTTAAAGGAGAAAGCAGTGGAAGATTAAGCAAAAAACTCATTTATGTTGATTTTATAATGTTGACCTTTGCCGGATATGAAATTACAAAAATAGATTTTATTACCAGGAATCGGTAAGAAACTATGAAATCTGCATGCTAAATTTTCATAACAAATGAATAGCAAAGAACTAAGATAAAATAGTTTTATTTAATTGAAATTGTGAATTGTAATGCTAGCTAACATGATAAATTTCATAATTTTCATATATTACCAATCCGGTAAATAAAACGAGAACGCAATAAATTTTCTTTCCTTTTAACCTTAATTTAGACCATATTAACTTCACCTTAAAGTGTTCAGAGATGATTCCACCATTCTAAAATGTAAACACATAATTTTTTAGTAGTTTAATAGCCGAAGAAATAGAGGTCACTTTGATTTTAAAAACTTAGCGTTTATTCCTACCCAGAGGGCAATTTATGCACTGACAGAAGCAATGAGGCACATCAACAAAGAACGACACAATAGCGAAAAGAAAAAAGGGCGAACGAAATATTTATTCCCATGATTATGTACTGGAGTTCTGATAGGGATTTCTTTACATGTTTCGATTTAGGTAAGGGAATAATAGGAATATTTAAAAGAATGTGTTTGAATCAATAACTTTTTTCCCTTCACTCTGAGTATTGGAACTTGCGAAGTTCGGCATTTTTACAGAACCATTTGCATTAATTATAGAATAAAATTGGAATTTTATCAGGATATTAGAGAATTATTCAGAATGAAGTTAATATGGGCTACCTTAAGATTGGAATTGAGAAATTAATTAGGATTTAAATACTTTTACAAATAAAACCAATTCTTCCACTTATGGTCTACATAGTTAAGATTAGGTATGGTTACAGGATTTGAAACGATGTAGAATGGTCATTGTTTCACTGGAATCAGACTAAAAATTGGAAATCCAAGTGAAGCCCGAATTTGGGATGTTTTATCCGAAAGTCGCGCAAGAAAATAACCTACTTTTATATTTAGAAAACTAAGTATGATTCCTATATCAGATACTGTTTAGATGCTGAAGGTCGTTTGCTGACAAACTTTTTTGCATTGTTTAATCCATGAGTTTCTGACTTGTAGATTCGATTCATTACGCTAACCTTGCAGAATTAATCAATCACGGGCTTAAAAAAACAAGAAAAATAGTACGAAATAAGTAAGAAAAATAAAACAGATTCTAACATTTTTCAAATGCACCGTAAATTTTTGACTCATACAGAGACAGATACTAGACCAAGAATTTGAGGTTTGGAAATAATCTTACGACTGTTACATGAAAGTTCAACATTAATCGTTTCATATGTAAAGAGCAATAATAAAGCGATTTCGACTTTACTCCTAAAGGATTTCATACTTAAAGTTATTTCAACGTTACTCCTTTTTTATGAAACTACATTCATTTTGAAATACACAATACAAAGAAAAATAGCAATTTTGTAATTAATTATTTTTAGTTAGTTGAAATGACAACTAGATGTGTGAAAAGTGCGTTAAAACTTGGTCATAAAAAATTGAACTCTTGAACAATTTGTCTTTTGAAGGTTAAAGTCGCTCACGCAAATGACCGTGTTCAAAGATATTTGTTAAAACTGTTTCATAGAATCTATGCATATCGATATTGGGTGCCCACATATAGAATTCATTAGCGTTTCCTCCTCAATCAGGATTAGGCAACCCGCTCATCTCATGAATCGGTTCCACAACTGTGAACTCATTGTGCTACTACCCACTCTCAAAAACCTCAATCCGAACATAAATCACGTAAGTAGGGCTAGTAAGATTAGGAAGTTAATTTACGATGCTTTAATATCGGAAGGCACATCACAACTCGTTCAGTTACCTCTGATTCTGAAAAGAAGAAGAAAAAACCCTTGAAAACAATGAAACAAACCTTCTCCTTGTCCGAATCTCCTTTTTTAAGAATGCAAATCCTCAAATCGCGGTTAAAGTCGTGGCGGCAACATTTTCCCTTTGGGGTCAGGGCTAGCCCCAAAAAGCCACCGATAGAAACAAGATGGGAAAAAAAAACGTTAGAAAACTCGCGCACTTTATTGTTCCAGTGACGTCACGCTCTCACACCCCTTTCTTCCCTCCCCAAAACACGGTCAACCCCAGTTGTGACCCGATTCAAGAATTGTGCGGATAATATTATGATTGCTTTTACTTCTGGTTTTGATTAATAGTCTAAAATAATGCAATTAGTCGCATTACGCGGTATCAGAAATAGGTTCTGTTCTGTCGTTTTATGTCACAGTGTTGATTTTTCGAAAGGAGGCTTGTTGTGATGACCTGCTGATCAAAGGAGGGAGGGGGAATCGGCACGCCCTGACTGGACAATGGTAATTAATAGCCCTTTATCCGGCCGACGGTGATAAATGGACGCAAAGTGGACCGGTCATTTGCTGAGAATGAGGTATTTTGCCTTATCTCGATAATCTACCTGGATTAATGGGTTTTAAATAAAAGAGATAAAGACTTGCATCTTTGGATTCCGTTTATTCTGTTACCGGTTCATGGAAAATTTAAGCTTTTATCAACTTGGCTAATCATTTTGCCTTTCTATTATGCCATTTATCAAGTTAAATAAAAGTCATTTCGATGGCATTTATCAGCACATTTATCGTAAAAATAATGGGAAAAAGAAAGGAATTTTTAGCCTGGAATTGCGTTAATTGCCATTTTATAGAATTCATACTTCCCCGATCTTTCAAAAATAATTTTCCCTTTTAAATATTCAATTCTATTTATTCGTCGTTTCTTGATCCAGTTCTTTTAAATTAGAAAAATAAGTAGAAAATGAAAATTAATAAAATGAGATTAAAATTCTTTTAAAATAATCTTTTTATTTTGAGCTAAGCTTGACTGATTGTCTTGCTAAGGTTTGATATAAATAGAAAAACCAACAGTTTATTATTATTTTTTTAATAACAATCTGATAAGAAATCTTTTTTTAAATGAATATGCATGAAAATCAAAAAGTACATAGCTATTTTAAGATGAAATAATAGTATATTATAAATAGAATATAATAATATATTCTGAAACTAAAGGTTTTTTTTAGACTTCTCTAATTTCAAATGAAAAATGTTCCAAGGAAATTTTTGCATAATACTAACGAAATATTATGCTTTATGTATATATGTGCTGATGTTTAAAAATAATTACCATTATCTGATTAAATAGGATATCCAAATTGTTAGCAAAATGTCCTTAAATAAATAGAGTCTCTACTTTAATCGTGACCAATAATTAAGTTCTAAATCATTAAAAATACGAATATACTTCTATTGGAAAAATGCATTATCTGGTATAATTATTTATGTTTTAAATTGTTTAAAATAATGAATGAATCTTGAATTTTCTTTACCCATCCACAGTCCTATCAATATTATTATTATTATTATTTTTTTGCATGCTTAAGTTTTAAACAAAAACTAATGCAAATGGCCTACACAAAACTTTCTCGCATGTTTCGTAGTAAGGATATTATCTCCTTCAATATAATTATGTGTTAATATTGTGGATATTGTACAAGACCATGGCGATTTCGAATGTATTCAACCCTTAAAACATTCGTTTCAAACATTATAATTGTGTATTCCATAATATTGTAAAGAAAACCAATATTTCAGAATTAATTGTTTAGAAAAATGAAAGAAAGTATTAAAAAAATCAATCTTTAGCAAGGATTTAACGTTTTCACTGAATCAAGCCTTCCATCTTTGGTGATTAACTGCTGTGTTCAGTTCATCAAAGCAAAAAAAGATCGAATTTTATTTTGGACTTTTTTCCCAAAATTTTCTCTTTTTTACTAAAATTTGATACAGAACTATAATTCTAATCATAAAATAGAATATTTAATTTCCTTTATTTGAGTCATTGCTTTTTTGAGTTATTGAATTTGCATTCATAAGAATATACAGACAATTTGAATGTCAACTTTTCGATAAATTTGATTAGGATTTTTTTATGGATCAATATTTTTGATGCTAAAACTTGGTGATGAAATCAACTATCATCTCATTGTGTTTTGCAGTTTTTCAAGTTTACTTGCACTCAGAAGCCAACCAGGTTGAATCGATATCGTTTAAAATTTCTAAAAATTTATTTTGTTCAACATTGGTAGAAATTTATAAATCTGATGCAAAATCCATGTACTGAATATAATTACTTTAACTAATTGTGTTATTGTTATCATGTTCACAGATAGAGATATATAACTTTAAAAAATATGTTTTTCGAATTCAAAGAAATCGGAGATTCAAAGATTCATTAAGAAATTTAGTGTTCCAATGTGTTGACGATTGCAATATTTCTTCGTGGTATAATTCATAAACGAGAATGAAAAATCCATTTTAATGTGACAAAATAGATGAAATAGAGAGGATTGGTTTACATCACATTTAGTAGCGACGGTTATACCTGTAGTTATGAGAAAAATCTTGACGAGTTTGTAAATCGGATATTTACTTCAGTGCGAGTTGGTGATTTTCCAGTGTCTCTTTCATAATAAAGAAAAATGTCAAAACTTTAAGTTTTTTTATACCTGTCATTCCTAATTAGTTGAATCGATATCCTTACATTTAATAAATGCAGTTCTTGCATAATTCTAACAATGCTTACTTGTTCTTATATAACACATTAAACGTCAGGCCAATCATCAAATTTGACTACAGTTCCATTAGGGCCGGGTCAAACACCAGTCCTTGTTGATAGTATGTATTTTGTTCAAGCCTCGTCAGTTACATACGATTATTGGCATTGAACTTTTTTTCAGGAAGCATTAGTCATTAGGAACTGACATAATAGTTTTTTTTAAGACTATGTCAGTCAACAATCGATATTACACTTTTTATCTCAACCGCGTTCGTCGCCGATGAATGAAAAAATATTTTTTGTTCAGAAAAAAGATTTGTCATTGTTTACTGTTGACTTATGATATGCAAATTAAATAATTATATTTCTCTGATAATATTTAAACAATTTGGAAATTATCTAAATATTTTTTGCCACATAAAATTTTTTTAATGAGTATTATCGAACTATACTAGAATGTAGACCATAGACAATTGATAAGAAATCCCTTTTAAAACAATGCAGTAAACAAATTGCCATAAATAAGTGTAAGAAATATTACAGACGTAAGGAAACCCTCCTTATTTCTAAGTTGCACTGATCTAGAAGTATCAATATACTGATGAAATTGGGTATCGCCAGAAAGATTGCTCAACCAGAATAAGCACTTAAGTATTATGTGCATTTTACAAATAGTAATCCAGACAAAAAGAAACCAAACCTCGTCTACTGGCTCGCAAAGAATTTTTTATAGATCTTAAGTCTCATTTAATTCCGAGGAACGTAAATAAGGAATTTAAAAAAGTTTAAAAGCGTTCCCATAAATATTAAGCAGGTACTTGAAGCAATTTGCTAGCATCCATCCGTCATCTGCAGAGCAACGGGGATTGGTACTAGTCACAGGCACTTCACTCTTATGTGATCCATCTTCCACATTCTGGACATGTTTCTGAAATTCGGGAATGTTTGCATTTTAGTGATTGAACGGCAAATAAGAGGCAGGCGTAGGCGAGCTCGGATCGAATGACCATTCATCATCGTTAGTTGGATGGCCACTAAGTGATTCGCGTTTTTGGTTGATGCAAGAAAATCACGACCGAAAAATTTACATTTCATTACATCCATTAAATACTCAAGACCAGACCCATAAGAAATTTCGGTAGTTTTCGGGTGTATAAGGCAGATGAAAGGAAGTTTTCTCTTTAAAGATATCCTTCTATTTATCTTACAGAATCAAATTATATAATTTGTTTATTTAATTCCTAAATTTTTCTTGCACAGAATGAAAAAAAATATTGAATTTTTTAACAATAAAGTTAACACTTTATTTCATAATAAAGAATTAACAATCCAGCATTATAAAAATTCAAACAATTTATCGATGTTATAATCTTAATACCATGATGACAGAATGTTCCGAAAAACACATTAGTTTAGATTCTTCATTATTAAGACAGATTTCCTACTATTTAATTAAACATTTTACTGCTTCTTCTCCATTTGGTTCTTGCAAACAATGACAATAAACACTGAATTCCATATGAATGTAATACTAATATTTTAAAAACTAAAACAACTTTTTAATGCCAAAATCTTAGTTCCTTGAAGGGAGTATCTTCTGGAGAACAAATGAGCTTAGATTCTTCGTCAATAATACAGATTCACTATTTGGTAAACATTTTACTGCTCCTTCATCAGTTGATTCTGTAAAATAATGAAAACAAACACTTTATTTCCTAAGACTTCAAAATTAATAATCTGACATTTTAAAAATTAATACTACTTATTGCCGTCATTGTCTTAATACAATGAGGACAGAATGCTCTGGAAAAGCATTAGCTAAGATTCTTCATCAATAACATTGATTCATTATTAAGTGAACATTTCAGAACTTCTTCCTCATTTGATTCTCGTAAACAATGAAAGCAAATACCGAATTTCATAAGATTATAACATTAATAATCTAATATTTTAAAAATTAAAACTCTGGACATCATAATCTTAGTTCCATGATGACAGTGTGTTCTGGAAAACACACGAGGTTAGATTCTTCATCAATAAGATAGATTCCCTGTTTGGTAAACATTTCAATGCCCTTTTCCAATTGATTTCAACAGTAGTAAATAAACTTTAATATTAAAATTCGAGGCACATATTAATAGGACACGAATGTAATATCTTTTTTATAATGAAATTGAGATTTGATGGACAAAAATGCACATCGCATAAAATTGTCAATAGTATAGAAAGTGAAAATTGCGTTTTCGTCATAATATGACTTTTCAGAAAAGTCGTATTATGACGATTTTTTTTAGAAAAATCGTTAATAAATTAAAGTGGAAATTCTTTCATTTGCGAATTAATTAATTAAATTTCCCGGATCATTAAAGGGTTATAATGATACAGTATATTTTCATTAAGCAAAAAAAATGACATTTGACTTTTTAAAGAATCTTGTTTATGAGAGCATAGTTGAAATTATTAAACATAAATATTTAACGCTGATTTCTCTTAACTTCAAATCTCTTCGCTTCAAGAAAATATTAGAGTAATCTTATTATAAGTATTAAGTCTCTCAGATGACTTAAAAGTTTAAGAAAAGTATTATTTTAGCGAAGTATGGTTTGCAGATAATCAAGGAACTGGGAAATGCTTAAAGTCTCAAAGGCAAAAAATTTGATAACGTTTTTGAAGTGCTATATGATCAGTTGAGTCTTGTTAAAAAGCAATGTGGAAAATAATTGTAATTGCTCTAAAACTGTTTTTGATAAATTTCTCTTTGAAATATTGTGCTAATTTTCACATGTTACTTGTAACACTTTGTAAGCAATAACTCAATAACGGATTAGAAATCTGAAATGGAATAATAATAAATAGGATACCATATTTATCATAAAAAGCGTAATTTTTTTAGATGAAAGCATTAACTCTAGTTCTCAAAATTATTGAATAGAAATAGTTTCATGTATAGACATGAAAAATCTTTTTGACCGAGATAAGTCTTTTTGATAAGTAGGTTCGATATATTATGAGTTAAACAATTTAAAAACATCCATTTGCGAAGCCCTGTTAAAATAGTTACAGTAAATAATTCAAATGTTTCTAAAAATGTATTTAACTGATGTTTATTTTGAAATATTGTGCCAAATTTTTATAATAAATGCGGTCTTTGACTGAAAAACAATTTCTTTTTAACACACCCTAAAAACAATAATTCAAAAGTGACGGGTAAAATTTTCTTTGGAAAGAAAACATGCAAGATGAATGCATGTCTCGAAAAAGGGATGCGCTCATTTTTCAAAAACATCCTCAGTGGAACCTCATAAACTTTAAACTTGCTTTTTACTCCCAAATTTTCTTTTGACTGAGTCAAATTGTTGAAGGAAATAGCATCTAATCCTAGAAAAACTTCTGAATGTGTTCATGAAAAGATTTGAGAGAGTTTGTTGATCAATATCAAATCTCAGTTTGTTAATATATTTTCACCGGAACGTTTGGAGCCAAATCACATAAGCACAATGTATTGTGAAACCTTACAAAATAAGATGCAGGAAATAATTAAAATATTCCCAAAAATTTGCTTAACTGATTTTTAGAAAAAAAATATTGCATCATTTTTATATAGAAATATTGTATGATTATTTACAACAAAAACAGTTTTTGGCCTTTCAAAATATTTATACTTTGACACACCCTAAAAGTAAGAGTTTGAAATGTAGTTGAAATTATTTGGAGGGGCCAAACATCTTATAAGAGGAATGGACATTTAGAAAAAATCAAAAATGTCATCCTTAAAATTTCATAAACCTGTTGTTCCTCTAATCAGTTTTACTCGCTCACACACACAAAATTTCTTAATTCCAATATTAAGCCTCCAAGTTGACTAATATGTTTCTAAAAGCAGGTATGTTTGAATGCAAATGGTTTATGCTTAGCGAATTGAGAAAACATTCTATAAAAAATAATTAAAACGTTCCTAAAAATTTGTTTCACAGAGGATTGCGTTGAAATAGTGGAACAACTTTTATAACAAGAACACATTTTGACTTTTGAAACAAAAATTTGTTTAATATACCTTAAAAGCAATAATTTAAAGGTGTAGTTGACATTTTTTGGGAAGTCAAAACACTCTAAAGGAGAAATGGGCATCTAGAAATACTCAAAAATATCCTTCACCAAACAACATAAACTTTTCGCTCCTCCGACATTTTTTCAAAACTCTAGTTAAGTTGACGAGGGAAATGGTACTTATTCCTCAAAAAAGCACAGAAAAGCCTTCCGAATATATTATAAAGTAATATTGTTACAATATAAAAAAAGATTTAAAAAAATTATTGCAAATAATTAGTCTCAGGCTTCACAAATAAATTTCTAAAAGCAGATAAGTTTTAGAGCAGATGTTTGAAAGCAAATTGAGAAAATGTAACATAGAAAAAAAAATTAAAATCTTCCTAAAAATCTGATCAGTTTGATTAATCAATGTGTTAAAATACAGTGGCAATTTTTTATACTTTTATACTTACTCTTTGACTTTTTATACTTTGATTTTTTTTTTACCCAAGTTAAGTCTACAAAAAATAGCAGTTAATCTACCAAAGAAAACACTTGAATATATTGCAGAGTTTTATTATCAGTATATTAAATTTCTAAGTTGACTAATATGTTTCTAAAAGCAGATGTTTCAGAGCAGACGGTTTAAGCGCAGCGAATTGAGAAATTATGATATAGAAAGTAATTAAAATGTTCCTAAAAATTTGTTTGACTGATCAGTCAGTTGAAATACTGCGCCAACTTTTTATAACAAGTACCCTCTTTGACTTTTGAAAAAAATTCTGCCTTGATACACTCTAAAAGTAATAATTCAAGAGTTTGTTGGAAATTTTCATTGGACAAAAAAACATACGAGATAAATGTTCGTTTCGAAAAAGGGACGTCCTCATTTTTCAAAAACATTCTCCGTGAAACGCATTTGTACCTCATAAACTCTAAACTTTTCGTTCCTCTGCAGATATTTTTACCGAAGTCAAATCGACGAGGGAAAACGGCACTTAATACACACAAACAGAAACAAAAAAAAAAGAAGTTCCGAATGTATTACAGAGTGATGCAAGGTCTCCCTCTTCTAAAAATAGAGGTGGTCCGCCCCCTCAACGGAAAACGTTCTCTCAGCGCAGACGCTATCATCGAAGGGGGAGGGATGGTGCACCGCGGAAAAAGACAGCTCAGTGATGACGTATTCATTCATGTTTTCGAGCGAAACGTGAGTGAGAAAGAAGGGTTGAGTTCAAATAACTCAGGAGTAGAGAATCATAAAGATCAGATAAGAAAAGCATTTCCTATCCCAAAAAAGCAACATTCTTCCAGGAAAAAAAATCACACATTCCAAAGGTATTGCAACACGTTGAACATTTTAACAGTTCTCACCTTCATCACTTAATAACTTTTATCTAAAGATAAACGAAGAAATAGTTGAGGAAGCGCCCTGTGCTAAGAATAAATGTCCGCAGGTGTTTTTGCATAACTGACTGCTCTGCTTTGGCAGGCTTCGCCAAAGGTAAATTTATTAAAGAACTTTTATGTTCGGATGACTAATGACATTCAAGATGCATAATCTATTGTTCGTTATGGTAATGTAAAGAAATAATCTTCAGGGTGGTACAAAATAGCGTCAACAAATTAAAAAGACGTGTCATGTATAGAAAAAAAAATCATAAAAAACACAGAGCTGCAAAAGTACATCTGAAGCATTATTCAACTTTCAAGGCAATACCTATAACAAGAATATCAAGCTTCAATTAAATAGTTAAAAACGGTATAAATCTCATTTAACCTTTTTTTTTTTTAACTTAAAGGCCTTACTTAGGCAATACAATGTTAAAGGCAATGCTTAAAACAAGAACACAAAATCTTTATAAAATAGTTAAAAATTGCTTAAATTTCATTTAACCTTCTTTCGTTTTATGTGTGTGACATATGCTTAAATCCTATTGAAGCATACACTTAAAACAAACCAAGATTTAAAAATGTTACACAGAGCAGACATATACTTAAAGTATTTATCAGCATTGATTAATACGTTACCTCGAAATTTCAATGTTCATTTCATATGTCACTTGCTGCTGATTTTATTCTTCCTACCACCCTCACCACACGAAAGGTACATAGTAGGCAGTGCGAAATACTCGAAATGTCGCATGTTATTTCCATATGCATTTTTTATGCCTCTCGCTGCCTGTTTTATTCTCCCTGCCATCTTCATCACACATATGATGCATAGCTGCCAATTCGAGATATCAAAATGTTGTGTATTATATCCATGTACATTTCATATGCCTCATAGTGCCTATTTTATTCTTCCCACCACCTTCACCACCCATAAATTCCCAGCAGCTTGTTCGAGATACGATAATATTGCGCGTTATTTCCACATATATTTCATATACCTCTTACTGTTTATTTATTTTTCCTGCACCTTCATCACACAAAAGTTGCATAGAAACCAGTTCGAATGTTGCATGCTATCTGTTAATAGTTTATTGTTCCCCTCAAAAGGCTTATTTTGTTAACGTAATGCTAACCTAACAACTTCTTTTAGCAATTTTAAGCAGCAGTTGTAATTTTATTCGCTATTTTCTTTTGTTGTTATTGGTTGGCTCTTTTTTTATTGGTGTTTTCCCGTTCTTTTTAAGGAAAACACCAATTACAAAAAATTGATGTTTTCTCAATTCTTTTTGGCGCAGCTTGACCAAAGATGGCCCTTGTGCAAAAAAACCCAAAACAACCAACCCTATTCTTTTTCATATATGCATAACAAATGATAATTCAATAAAATTAAATTTTGTAATTGTTTGGAATGAAGATAACAGAATGCTTTAGTTTTATTATTCAAATAAAAGTCACTCATTGGAAGATTTATGCCTACAATAGTTAATATTTTACCAGATGATGTTAAAAGAATTTAACTATATATTTCCTTGTGACGATTCTATAAGTATTAAAAAAATTCAGCTGATTTATATAATCACTCTAATTACAAAAATACTACGTTAATCAATTAGTACAAACGACATTTACGATATGAATTATAATATTCTACAAACATTTTTAATTACAGACAGTCACCCGTTACCACGGAGCTAAGCCATTAAACTGGGCTTATTGTAACTGTCTGTTTTGCTCGTTTAATAACTGCCGCAAAAGAGAACAAAAGTTAACAAACGTTCAAAGAATCTTCAAATTGCTGGTAAGAGGCTAGAAATCATTTCCATCATTTTTTAAATGTTTTCAAATTTTCAGAACAATGCAATATTTTGTAAAAACTATTATTATCCATGATTTTCCCTTTATATATTCCTTATACGGGAAGCTTAATTAACATATAGCTAGAGACAATGCGAAGGCTTGTGTTTTTGAAATATGAGGTTTTTCATAAATAAAAATATTTCCTTCAATTTGAAACTGAAAATATTTCTTGACCATAAAGAGACAGATTGATAGATTATTCGTTCAATCTCTAAAGGATATATTGGAAGACAGAACAAATACCAGACTCAAAGAAATCTTTAACAATGTCGGAATAAGAAAGATATGTTTCAATTTAGACATAATTCGATATAGTAGAAAATATTTTAACCCTTGCCATTATCTAAAAAAAGAATTCAAATTATGCATGAATGCATGATATTTTTGAAATATGAGGACGTTAATAGGCTTGAAAGTTATCTGTAAATTGCTTCAAGCTTTATTCGTATTGCAAAAATCGTTCGAACAGAAATAATGATAATAATAAACGATGTAAGTAATGAAATGATTTTCAGGAATTGGTGTGAAATACTGATTTGAACAATGAAAAATTCATATCAAGTGGTTAGGGAGGAGGGAAATTTTGCTGAAAATAGTACCATCAAGATTGTAAAAAAAATAATTGAAAAGAAGTTATGAAGCATTAATCCAACTATTTTCTTAGTGCAATTTTTATATCATCGGCAAGATAATCCATATATCTCCACGACTGCGAAACGCAGAAACATTTCATTCCAATAATTTTTGAGAAAAAAAAAACAGCTACCAACTAACAGTTACTTACACTAAAAGCAATTTGGAAACAAAAGCTATTAATTTTTGACAAAAGCCAAAAGAACCAAGAAGAAGAACTGATGTGAAACACTGATTTAAAGAATGAAAAATTTGTATCAAGCAATTAGAGAAGAAAACGAGATAAAAATAATATCAAAATTGTAAATAAATGGATAAATAAAATAAATTTAAAAGAGTTTAAAACCAGTAGTCCAATTAATTTATAGGTCCACTTTCTATATTGTCGAAAAGACAATGAAGGAAAATATTTTCACGAATTCTGAAAGTAATTCCAATACCGTTAGAAAAAAAAAGCCATATAAGGAACTGATGTGAAGCAATGATTTCAAGATAGTAAAATTAGTATCAAGCAATTAAAGAAGAAAACCAGATTGGAAATAATGTCAAAGTTATAAAAATAAATAAATAAGTAAAATAAATTAAAAAGACTTAAAAATCATTAGTCCGATTATTTTGCAAGTGCGCTTTCTGTATCGTGGCCAAAACAATAAATGAGCATATAGCCACGAATCCGGAAAACAATTTTGTTTAATTCCAGTAATTTTTGAAGCAAAAAAGTTATTAAATTCGAATGTTTCAAACATTTTCACATTTCAACAGGTGAAAACTTAAAGTGTGCTAACATGCAATTTACGGAAAGGAGAACTTAGCAACAGAATATAAATTTGGTTTTCAATTCGAGACCTGAATATTGACCACGAGGTCAAGAATGCAATCACGATACATATAAATTCAACCTTAAAGCTAATTCAAAACTACAAAGAATCAGTAACACGAAATAGAGCAACAATTTACACATTTGTTTCGTTTCAGAAAACTAAACGAGTTAATTTCGCATAAAGTACATGCTGAGCTAGATTCCATAATCAATGATCATATTTAGTTGTTGTTGAAAAACTTCCTATTTCCAAACTCGTTTCCTATAAACAATATGTTTTTTTAAATTAAAACTTCGTCGAACAAATTTCGCTTTAAATTGCAAGATAAGGCATCTGTGATTATGATGTGAGCTATCTCTTTGGTATTCAATAACCTTCCTTTTGTTTTTGTTTTGTGTGAATTGTGCAATCCAAATCATTGTAGGTCGACTGAGCAATTGAAAGGTCTCGGACATAGCGGTAAAGGTTGACTCTTAATTATAGACTCAGGACCATTATCGTTCGTTCCAATAATCTTTTTGTTTTTAAATTTAGTGGCTACCTGACTGAATAGCGGACATTAGATAGTGTCAAACCTACAATTAATTTGAGGCCAAATTTTGTAGATCAGAAAATATTTACTCTCCCTCTAAATTTCTTTAATTTTGAAAATTGTAGAAATTTATTTTTATTTAGCTACTTATTGTATCCGCTTATGTCTTGGGCTTGCTATTAATTTATTACAAAAATAAGTTTAAAAGTTTCAGAATTTACCATCATTAACGTATTATAACCATATATTAAGCTGGTAGCTTAACTTAAATTACAAAAAGATATTATTCCTTGATTAACCAATCACTGTTGTCCGTAGGTATGGAGTAATTTGAAATTAAGACGTCTGTGGATGTGTTCTGCCTTTAATAACAAAAGAGCTGTTAAAAAGCATTTGTGAAAATGTTAGAATTTGTTTTTTATTTCAATGTGATTCAAAATTACGTTCAAATGTAGACTATTAATATACATTTCTTTGAGACTGAATTGAGAAAGTTTTAACTCTAACTTTTCCACGAGGCATATATTTAGGTAAAGAACACAAGCAAATAAAATAGGAACTGTTTACAGAGTGTTTCGAAGCACCGCCTAAATATTTCTAAGGATGATCGTACACATCAAGGAAAAAAAATTAATAATAAATAAAACCTTTTTTAAATCATGAATAATACTCATTGCAAAGTGAACACAACACGAAGTAGTTTAGATTTAAATGCATGAAAAATATGCAAATATAAAGTGTACAACACATAATTAATGGAATAAAAATTCACAGCATAGCAAGAATGCAATTACATAAATAACAAGATTAAACGTCGCAATGATAGTATTCAAAATTCCTCAATTCAAAATAATTTTTTATTATAATCAACAAATAAAAATAGTAACAAATATTTAACATCGACAGATATTAAGTACTTGATTCTAATAATATTAAAAATGATGTATTACTGGTTTCTTAACACAAGACAAAATGAATTCTTAAATGTCATATTCTTTAATATGATGATGCAAAACAAAAATAGAAAATACGACGAAAACCATTTGGGTTCGAAGTTACTTCAGGGCTCAAAGAGCTTGCTACTCAGAACGATATACTTTATGGATTGTCATTTTTAGAATCATACGTTTGCGACATCATTAATGCAGAATCATACAATTTATCAATTCTATCCTTAGTTTTACTTAATTCACTGCAATAAATCAATTCTCTGTAATAATTGATGCATTCGTTTTCAACTTCATGTCCTGTCACAAAAGTTGTTATTCTTTACTTGTACGATTTTTTCTTAAAATATTTACAATGACGTTATATTTGAATCTAATGAAAACTTTGGTGGAATATTATTCTTCGGATTAAATGAAATGGTTAGTGAGGGTTTTGTAAATGAAAATAGCTTGCCAAATTATTTTTATTTGTAAATTTTGATGAATCTGAATAAACAAAATGGTAACAAAGTTTTTGCAATTATCAAATAAAATGCATGTAACCGAGGTTGCAATTGGAACAAATTCTTCCACAAAATGCGTTTAATTTAGAATACAGAATTCTTGAAATTAATTACATTTTTGAATATTTCGAGATATTTTTGTTTTTGACGGTAAAATTATTCAGAAAAACTCTCGTGAAAGTTCACTTTAAACTACTTTTTAGTTATATAAGTTAAGAGAAAAAGAAAAATAATCTTTTTAAGGAATTAACTTTGTCTCTATTTTTTTCTACGTAATAGTGCACAGTAAGCACTTAGATTATGTCATTTTCTATTAAATATGGAATAGAAATACAAAGGAATAGAAATACAAAATATAGAATAGAAGTATACCTTTACTTATATCATCTATCTACTAGTATCAGGTAGCTATTTTATAATTCATATTGTTATCAGACAGAATAATGTAAAAAGATTCAGTATTCATTGTTATAAACACTCAAAATGATTTACTGTTAGTTTAGAAAATCTGTCTTCTAAGCATCTACTAGGAATTTACCTGGCATCTACTGGCGTCTACTCGGAATTTTAAATGTTTATGCATTTTAGTGCCCATTAAACTAATCTAATTCATGTTTTCTCATCGATTAATGTGCTGTGAATAACTGAAAAATATGATTCCAAATCTCTATTCTGCTCTACATTTTATGGTTTATAAAATGAAATTACACATTATACTAAGATCGTTGAAAAATTGCGCTTATGTAGTAAAAATCTAAACATTATTTCTGCCTGTCGAAAAATGATGACTTGGTAGCACAAATTCTATTAAACCACTATCTGATTAAGTATTAGATTTCACATTAGTATTAGTAACATTCTATCGCAGCCCCAGATTATACGATCACCATGTAAAAATTATGTATTATACAGTTATAGTGCCATGATCTTTGTGGTTCGAACATTGCACATTATATGAAAACAGTTCAAATTTGAACATCTTTTTATGTCACGGTTCAAACATTATACATCTGGTCTCAGTTTCTTTCTTTTTTTTTTGGTCATAATTATCAATCCTGTGACTACGGTGTCTTTTTTTTTTATCTCGTTTATCAATGCATTGACTATAATTTAATAGCAGAAATTCTATTAAACCATATATGAAAATATGTTCAACAACGATTTCCGCTAAACTTATCACTTTAATATCTATTACATTAAGACAGGATCAATTTTTTTTCTTCTTACTATAATGTTATGGAAAATTGGAAAATAAAACGTCAGTGCTCTATTACAGTCCAAATTATGTGGCCATAGATCTACATTATTTGATTTTCAGTCAGCCCAATTATAAACTAAAATAGATGTAATTAAACAAACTACAAGCTTCAATAATATGTGTTTTCTAATTCATATTTTTTATTAATTCACATAGATGACATCATAAGCCTGCAAATCACTAAGAATAATTTTCAAAATTTATTATTTAACATATCCTGTGACGACCATAATTGACAAAAACGACAAATTAAGAAAAAGAAGGAAAAAAATTACAGAATTAAATATGACACAACTCTAAAATTAAATTTGAAGGACAAGGAGAATCGAACAAGTGAAAAAAAATTAAGAAATATGCACAAATTTCAGTAAACACGTGATTCATCAGCCAAAGAATTTGTTGTTACAGTGACAACCGCCCTATTCTTCAAGGCCAGCATAGATGAGCAAAAATTACTAGCACTTTCAATGAATGAACAAATTATGAAAAGCCCAAACATGGGAAAACACATTTTAGAATGACTTAAGCCTAACAACAGCTTTCAATTATTAGTTCAAAAAATTGTTGGTCTTTATTTTCCTTCAGTGTGTGCAATATGAAAGAAAAAAAAATATTACTGTTTGCACAGAGTTATTCAAATCTTAGACTTTGTTCGGACGAGGAAATGAGTCATTATCAGATTAAAAAAAGGACTAATTTATACCACTACACAATGGAATCCTATGATAGTATAAGATCATAATAATTCTCCGTGCAGATTCTCCTGACTACTTTTCCATTGAACAGTAATTACATCCATATCTTACCACCTTTTTGGTTGCTAAACCTTTACAATCATGTCTGAAGATAATGAAACTAATGGACGGTTATTTATAAGTTCCTAAAAGTTAACAATCACTATTTGTGATAACATAAAACAAAGTATTGCTTTCTCAGGAAAATTAAAAATTGTTAGACGCTTGTAACTTAATAATCTTTCTAAATTTAATGAAAGTACTGAATTTTACGAACAGGCTAAATATATATAGAGATAATTTCAATCAAGGTTAATACGAAGTAAATTTAATCAATGATGATGATGTCATGCCCGTGTTTCCACGAAAAGGGGGTGCAGTAGCTTCCGAGGGTAGAGACCCCTGAGCACCCAGAGGGCAGAAGTCTGACTTCTAGCTCATATGAAGATGAAACACACATTCGCTTGTGCAACCCCTTTTTACAGGGCGGCACATTCATACAATTCACAGACAGAACATAGAAGAACAACCATGCCCGAACTGGGACTCGAACGCGGAAGATATGCTACCCCTATGCCAGGACGCCGGCAAATTAAACAATCCTGAAATTGAAAAAAATCTATCTCAATAAAAGTTATAAAAAATATATTGCTTGAAGAAGTTACTGCAATTCCAGTAATTATGTATTAGGTTGTTCGGAAAGTAATTTCGTTTTTCCCCGACAGAGGATTTAATTGTATTTTTCGCACCCAATTTCATACTTAAACCGCAAAATCATTTTATGTTTTAAGAGCTGATATAGCAAGGCTTGAGTGTGAAAAAGTGCAGCTGATTCTTCGCAGTAGTTTTTGGATGGTGCCCTTTTAAATATGGAGAGCAATAAACAGCATTTTCGTCATTTTTTTCTTTTTTGCTATATAAAAGGTAAAAATGCTGTTCAAGCCAGAAATAAATTAGCCAATATGTGTGGAGAAGATGTGTTAATAGTACATCAGTACCAGAACTGATTTGCAAAATTTTTCCTTCAAATGAGGAGGCCAAAAACCACCTCGATCAGTTTTTTTTACAGCAAAGACCAAAACTTTTATGAGCGTGTAATCATGTTACTACCAAAAATATGGCAAAAGGTATTAGACCAGAATGGCAATTTTATAATTTAATAAATAATTTATTCATTAAACGAAAATTTCTTTTCATTTTGACAAAAAAATACGAAATGACTTTCCGAACAACCCAATATATAAGGTTTGCTCAGAAGTCATACAATTTTTGCAATTAGATTATATCTCAAACGTTTAATTAATTGCCTTTGCATTTGAGTTCATTTGATATTTGTTCACGATGAAAGGAATATTTTACAAGCCAATGATATTCGAACTTTTTTTTAATTCGCAAACCGACATCAATAGTTTCAGTCAATTAGTATCAAATAATGTATCTAAATTCATTAGTTATTATAACTTTTTGATGGAAAGATCAATTCTTAAGGTATAAGCCATTTGACTGTGAAACAATATGTAGCCAATCAACATACACTGCGAAATCACGTACCAACATATAAGCTTAAACCAAGCATCAAGTCGGAATCATAGCAAGACATTTGATTGTTCAACAATATGTTTTTAAATTAAGTACCAGAATGGAATCATAACAAGACATTTGATTGTTCAACGATATGTAATCAAACCAACATATATACCCAAATCAAGTAACAGAACAGAATCATAGCCAGACATTTGACAGTTCCACGATATGTACCTAAACTAACATAAACACCCAAGTCAAGTACCAGAATGGAATTATAGCAAGATATATGACTGTTCAAAGCTATATACCCAAAATAAATACTAGAAAGAAATCATATCAAGACATTTGGCAGCTTTATGATATGTATCTAAACTAAGTATCAGAACGAAATCAAATCAATCAAACCAAGTGGAAGCCAAATTTGGATTACTTTATAACCTAGGTAATAATTTTTTTAGAAATGCTGCATACAGCTTTTATGTATATATATTTTTAATAACGGCAGCTGCATGCTAAATCCAGTGTGAAACATATTTCCGAAGAAGGTGAATTAAATTTTAAACATTAACCTCTATTATTTAAATCGATTTACAATTGAATGAAACTTTAAACCATAATTATACCCAACATATATACCCAAATCAAGTAACAGAACAGAATCATAGCCAGACATTTGACAGTTCCACGATATGTACCTAAACCAACATAAACACCCAAGTCAAGTACCAGAATGGAATTATAGCAAGTTATATGACTGTTCAAAGCTATATACTCAAAATAAATACTAGAAAGAATTATTAAAAAAAAATGTTTAACCAAAGATGGGACAAAACGTTAATTGTTTCCCCATTTTTTTAAAAAAAAATTGTAATGGTAATTTATTGGTTGCAGGGTGACTTGGTGTGTAACGTAATTATAGATCAGTTATCTTAAGCACCTTTCACCTTTCAATTCAATTATTTCCTATAAAGCAATATAATGGGAAATACAATTCACAGCGCATTCTTTTTTTTTCTCTTTTTGCATCAACTTGTTCCAACAGTCTCTCATGCAGTAGCATAGCATAGTAACATGGAAATAGAGAGAGCTAAGAGCTTTAAAAAAACTCACACATATTAAAGCAATAAATTCAAATATAAGTGGGATTTTTATTAAGTAAAATACTTCAATCTCACTCAAAAAATATTTTTTTCTTAAATATGTATTTTATGCATTTTCTTCAAATTTATTATAGTTAAAATTACTGATATAATTGTTTAAAAAGAATCTCAAATAATTTTTTTGAAAATAAAATGCAAATAGTACATAGTAAATTTAGAGCTCATAGAAAAGTTGATTTTTGGAATTTTAAAATGTAATTAAACTGGTTTTAGGACCATCATATACTACGAAATAATTGAGGAATTTCATTTCAATTAATTTTGATTCATTAAAAAGTCCAATTAAAACATTGAAACACTCCTTTTCAATGATTATTTCCTACACAAAAAGTCATTATTTGCTGAATTTTTTACATAAATACAAAGGAACATTGATTCTGTAAATGATTTCCGCATCATGTAACTTACATATAATATGGTACCATAAAAATATTATCATGCTCAAAATTCATGAAATAATCTTTTACTATTACAAGAATAATGTGATTAAGTCATAATAAGTAATTTTACGCTCTCCGAAACAATAAAATAAGGTTCATTTAAACCATAAAAAAAGGATTAACTGTATTTTGAAATTTTCCCTAGGATGCCACAAAGAAGATGTTGTACCTCCCAAGTCACTGGAGGAGAATAGAATCCAGATAAATGAATGAAATCCTTTGTTTTGGGTTGTAGGTAGTAATTATGATTTCATAAATGACACGAGATTCTTTTCAAAACAGTGATTAGGTAACAATAGTGATTCTTTTAGAGAAAAATTCCAATTTGACATTTTGGGCGTTTTGCGCTTACACCGGCTCTTTGAAAGCTCTACTTGTTGTTGCTTAAAAAGAAAGAAAACAAATATTTATGTGCGTTTCGTTACATTCATCAACTAGTATAATTAATGGAAGAACGCATGATACGTTTTAATGCTAGAATATAACATGGAACGGCCGGCGTCCTGGCACAGGGGTAGCGCGTCTTCCCCGTGATCTGGCGTCCCGGGTTCGAGTCCCGGTTCGGGCATGGTCGTTACACTGTGTTCTGTCTGTGAGGCGTGTGAATGTGCCCCCCTGTAAAAAGGGGTTTTGCAAGCGAATGTCATCTTCATTTGAGCTAGAAGTCAGACTTCTGCCCTCTGGATGCTCAGGGATCTTTACCCTCAGAAGCTACTGCACCCCCTTTCCGTAAAAACACGGACATGACTTCATCATCATCATAACATAGAACTAGTAGGAATGATCACTCCAAAACATTTCGAATACTTTCCAATAAACCCTTTAGCAGCCTCACCTAGCTTTGCTTGTTCCTCGGATAAGGCCGTATCTTGCAAGACACTGGTAAACGATAGTTGCGAAATATAAATATTTTATGTTAATATACAAAGTCCATCCTGCAAATATGGATTTTGGTTGCCTTTTTTTTAGATCGATTAAATACAAAATTAGACATGGAACTTCAATATTAATCTTAAGATAATATATCGAATTTCATTGATTTCAGAAATTGCGTTTATGAATAATTGCATTTACAAGCATACGAAAGTACATATGGACCCATGGTCAATTTTTTTTATAGAATTAGTCCATAATTTAATACGATTCTACATTTTAGATGCTACACCCATCAAATTTTATTTTCCTACATCTTTACATTTTGTAGTTCTGGAATTCCCTTTTCTTTGAACAGTCTTACAGATAGACTTTCTGGTAATGGATTTCAAGATTTGATAGAAATCTACACATTAAGTCTTAGTACGTATAACACAATTCACTTGTCAAGTTCAAAGCATTTTTGCGTTATCGTTTTCAGAGACAAACAGACATAATGTCAAAATTGTGTTTATCGGTCTCAAGGAGCCCTATAATATAGAGATTCGTCAAACTCTCTTTGAATGTTGAAAATTACAATACTTCATCTATATTTCATATCTGAGAAAGTAAAAATTTTCTTTTAAAATTTCTAACGTGCTACTTCTTATAGTTTAAATTTTATTTTGAAATATTTCTTATTCTTATATAATGTAACAAACTGCATTTGATAACATATTTCTATGTTGACAATATCGGTCTTCTTAGCTATTAAAATATTATACAATTAAAACTTATTGCTTCATCAGATTGTAAAACATCAATTTAGCGAAATCAATGGACAACAAATGCTATAAAAAAACTACAAAATGCTATAAAACGAATAAAATAAGTTAGAAAATTATAATCTAAAGAATTCAAAGAAGCATTTAGGAAGCTAATTTATAAACCAAAAACAAAAGTACATTTGTGTGTCAAATATGCACACATGTTTTTTGGATTTTAATGAAATAACATTCATATTCATATAATCCGTCGTTTATTTTAAATAATCCATCCACATAAAGGTTACTGAACCATATATTAATTAAAAAATAAATACGGGACACGGTTATAACTTGAATCTGACTTAAGATGAATGAAGATGATAAGATAAATCCTGACATAGCGAAATTGATTAAAATGGAGCAGGCTCATTTGATGCATTAGTCTTCATCAATAATGTTTTATTACAATATAAAAGGTTTGTTTACGAATATAATTGAATATAATAAATTTAATTTTTAATTATATCAAATCAATTAATATCAAAAAAATATTTATTTAAAAAATCTTAGATCTAATGAAGATCAAATCATTGATAGTATTTGTTTTCCTCTAAATAAATATTCCGTACCTGCTTTAATGAAAATTTTTAAACAAACGTTTATCACATACAAAAAGATTTAAAAATATTACTCTGTTAAAGCAAGAAATGTTAGTTAAAAATATTTTATAGAGACAATGGAGAGAAATCAAGGCTCCTAGACAAAGATGGAAAACAATATTTTGAGTTACAGTTCCTTTCAGTGCTATGAGACGGCATTTTTGACTTCGATTTTTTCCTGTAAGATATTTTTATTCAATTATTTTCATGTGTATATGAATATCGTGTCGTTTCTGACAGTATTATTTTAATTCAGTATGCGAGTATCTAGAGCATATTTTATTGTTAAATATAAATCTTTCCCTTCATCTTTCCCCTCCCGCCATTTTGAAGAATTAAACCCATTCTAATGCATGCACAAAAAGCACGAAGAGTTTTAGAATCCGTTGTGAAACAATAATAATGTTTAATAGTAAAATAGATTGATTTAATGCTACTTAATAGTAAAATTGAACTTAATAACATTTAGTATTAAATAGTATTTGATATTTAATAATATGGAGATCAATGTATCATTCTTTTAATAAATGTTATCTCATTGAAAACACATTAACAATTAGGTATATTATCGCATTTTTTAAAAACAAACAAGTTTTATTTTATGATATTTCTTCAGTTGTCTGATGAATTTTTTAAAACTGCAGTTCTTAGGACATTGACAAACTAGTTATGCAAAAATTGCCATTAATCGCGCAACGAATGAGGCGCGGATAAGATGTTTATCGAAATGGGAAAATAATCATTTAAGTTTCCATCTCTTATGTCTAAAACTAGGCAGAAACCCTGTTTAATTGGTATTAGGACATTTAATATTGTAATTCAGTAACTAACCTAAAAATATTCAGCCCAAAAGAAAAATTTGTTTCCAAATTTATTACACCCTTTACAACACCCATCAAAGTATTTATTTATATAACCCATCTCGTTGAGTTCTAGCTTATGTGAAACTATCATTGTAAATCAACATTCGCGACAAATCCTTTAATTCATGCAAACTAATTGGAAAATATTAAATCAAAATTTTAAATTCAGTTTAAAATTTATTATATATATTTTTAGTATTATTTTAAGAACTGAAATAATATGTACTGTCCAATCTTAGCTTGTTTGAAGCATGCAATGTTATTTGATAAATATTTTATATGCTTCCATTATTATTAGAAGTTAAAACCAAAGTCTGAATTTATTTCATATACTTAATACACTTCAACTACTCCTTCTCTGTCCTTATGAACACTTCCTTTTCTTCTTTCTAAATGTGTCCCAAAATTAACGCAAGCTATGAATTTGCCACCATTCGAGCAGTAAAGTGTTGATAACCCTATTTTTTTAAAAACCCATTTGATAGCTAATAGGTTAGATTAGTAAAAACAAGAGTACTCAATAAAACAAAGAGTTTTCATTTTTAAACATTTTAAAAATAATAAGTCTGGCGTCCACAGTTCGAAAATTTGAGAATTGGCCCCCTAGAATGTGTGATTTAACACCACTGGATTTATTTTATAGGATTTATTTGAATTCAAAGACCTTTGCATACAAATCCACAAACGCGCGTGCATTGAAGGAGGAAACTCATTGCTGCACTGACGAAAATCAGACCACACGAAATGGTAGTGGAAAAATTTGATAAAAAAAGCATGTATATACCAGCAAAGCCGTGGAGACCATTTGCACCATGTGTTTTTCCGTACATAACCTTACCTTATGGGCTTTACGATTAAATAAAAAGCTATCAATTAATGGAGAAAAAGAACTGTGTTTGTTTTTTATTGTTGAAAACACATGAACACTTTGTTCTATGGGTAACGCTCCCTTTTAATAAACTCTTAATCATCAACTGTCAAATGGTTTTTAATAGGATTGTCATCGGTTTACTGCATAAATAGTGACAAATTTAAATCTGGCTTTAATTTTGGGACATCCTTTAAAAATTCAAAAATTAATTAAACCATCGTTGTTTCAGATATTTATGCAAATTGAATAATTTAGAACTAAAATTTATTATAAAAATACCTTGATTTTTAATCCTAAAATTTCAGTAAAATAAGTAATACCCTTTAACAATTTGCATAAGATGAGCAATAACAGATTACATAATCAGACTCCGAACTAGTCTTCTTCAGACATCCTACATAATTTCTGATTTCGGAAGATATGCATATGTAACTGCATACACTTCCTGCTTTCATTTACTGGAATTGATTTGAATCTCATTTTTTAAAGAGAATTCTTAGAAACAGGAATAAAAAGATTAACATATTCGCCCAAAACTTATAACACATGAGTACTTGTTCTATTTTTTCCCTAAGTGGCGATTAAAACATGATAACTTTTCAAAATGTCATCGAAATAGTTGTTTCCAGCCAAATTATCCGGCTTTGCAAGAGCACAAAGAAGTAATCGAGTAATTTTTATCTTGGAACACTAATCACAGAATTATTAATGGTTCTGTTGCATAATAAAACAATGGATTACAGGCGGCTCACGCTTAGGCGAGTATGGCACGATTTCCACTTTCTAACTTTCCATAGCTGTAACAAGTTGGATGAGAAATGGCTTTACGACCTGTGAAGCTGATTTCTCATTATTTTATATTTTGCTTGTTAGTGGTATTATTTAGTTACAAGTGGCTAGATTTATTGGATTTCAATTCTAGAATGCTCTAGATTTTTAGGAGGAAAGGTGGAAGCAAGTGAGAATAAATTATCAAAAAGTGAAAGTAACTATGCAAAGATGGAAGGCTTTTCCGACATAATTTAAATCTATAGTAAGTTTACAGATAATGCAAATTGATATCCAAAGGCATTGCTATAAGCAAAAATAATTATTTTCTCTATCTTGACTCATAACAATGATTACTTACTGCTTTACATTTGGTTCATCAGTGCAATTAGTTAACTAAAAGTGACCAGACTGAACTGGATTTCAACTCGAAACATTCCAGATGCTCAAGAAATAGGAAAAGGGGGTGTATTAAATCAGAGAAAGAGTTAAGTCAGTGAGGGCAATCAAAAAACGTGAGTAATTTTGAGTAATAGTATTTGCAATTGTCGAAATGAAGTTTGTTAAAAACTGAGCAAAACTTGAGAATTTTATTCCAATATCTGAAATATCCGTGGCACATAGTATTTTCTAACACCAAATCATAATCACATACAGCCAGCCTATAGAAAGTTTTTATCAATCAGGGATATAATCTGGCAAATTAAACAAACATAAAATATTTTCATACGAAAGTGATGAAATGTTATTTAATAATCACTTTTTAATATTAATTTACGTCTAATAATAATAAATAAAAATATTTCTTTTAACTTTCTTGTAATGTAGTAAACAGAGCAAAAGCTATACAGCTGAAATTTGATACAAGGTCTTTGTACCATAGTTACAGATTTCTATCAAGTTTTGAATAAAATCCGCTTAGAGAAAATTCGTCTGTCCAGCTGTCCGAATAAGAATCAACACAATAACTGCAAGTTAAACGTGATAGATAAATTTCTGGACACAAAAGTAATATCTATAGGGTAGACTCCTGTCAAATTTTGAGCCAAATCCAACGACGCGTTGATTGTCTGTCTATCTATACTTTCAGAAATGTGTAAATATGATAACTCAAAAACACAGTGATTTAAATTCATCAAATTTGATATGTGATTTTATGGCAGCAGGTGTAGTTTTGTGTCAATTTTTTTTTTGGTTTGAGTCACTTGAGAAAAACGTGTTTAAACACAGATTCGATTTTCATATACTATTAATGCACGCCAGGTGTTAATTGTCTGAATATTTGTCAAGCGTGACACTTAATCTATATAAATAAAAATGAATGTTTGACTGTATGTCTCTTATGCACTGCCGAACCGCTCATCCGATTGAGATGAAACTTTGAATACTTATTACTTGTACTTGTTTGTTTCTGTTGAAAATGGAAAAACAAAAACAAAAAATATTTCCAACCCTAAAGTTAAAAAATAGATTTAATATTATTTACGCTTCTCCTTTAAATATCACTTAATTTCAATGAATGCATTTCCGATACGAAAATAAATGTTATTCTTTCTATCATTCCTAATTAAACAAGACAATTATTTTAAATTTCAAACAATATTTACCAGCTAAAATTCAATAAAATTTTTAAATTCAAGACAAAAAATATTATACTCTAACGACATATAAGGCCTTTTCTGGTATTTATTAGAGTATGCGAAAAAATTTTGGGGAAATCACTCCGGCTAGTTTTTTTTTTTTCGTGAAAAACTTTCTTTATCTCAACATCAAGCACTTTTTGTCACCTGAAGACGTCACACAAATGAAGGCAGAGGAAGAGATGCGAAGATGTAAATTTTGTCAACCTCTTCCTACCTTAACACGTTTGTAATCATGAGGTGAATATTTTCATTTTCAGGAGTTTATTTCAACTTCTTAGTTATTCTAATTTTGCAATTTTGCACCTGCAAGGACTCGAGGCAAAATTCCAAAAGAGGATACAAGATCTCTTTCAGTTCTTTGCCCTCTGTACTTTCTTAGAATTTTAAATTAATTTTCAAATGAAATTAAAATCAATACAAATTTGAAGTTCCAAATTTAATTAATACTTTCAGCTTAATCAATTTTTAAATATCAAAATACTGTCTATTAACTATGCTATATGGATGCCAGTATTGATAAGGAACCTGCTCCAGTAGCACTGAGTTATATTTAATTCTCAAAAAATTACAGAAAAATTCTTATTCAGTGGAGTTGCTTGATTTGGTTGTTTTTAAATAGATTTTTTTGTATATATTTAGAATTTTTTTCTGTGGTCTTTAATTTTCTAACTAATTTAATGCTATAAAAAGGCTTTGCCGTTTTGAACATGAATTATTTAACTCACTATGTGCAACTATATTCAAATTGTTGTACGCTGTATGTTTATTAAAATTATTGAAATTAATTTTCCTTACAATCATAATTCGCTTATTTATTGAAACTAGATTTCTTTTGACGACTACTGTCTTTGCAAGATTATAATTTTTTAATGCTGTTAAGTGGTTGATTTATTATGATTTTATTTTTTTTAAAACGCACCTAACCGATGCGATTGAAATTAATAAAGTGAATGCATTAATTTCAATTAATGCGTTCACTTAATTGATGCATTTCTTAAATTGAATCATTTTTCTACAAATTACGTAAATTAAGAAAGGTATATAACACGAAATAAATGTATACAAAAACAGGTATATAGCAAAAATCCAACTTCAAAGTTAACGACTGATAAAAGAAGGGGGTGGAATATTTAAATGGATGGATTAGAATTCCATGATAACTTAAAAACGTTGCAACAAATTGTGTATAAAACTAAATTTAACAAAATTTGTTAAATATTGGAAAATGGAACTGATAATTTAAAAAAGATACTTTTTAGAGCTTTAAGAATCTGTAAATATCATTTTTATGAGATAATAGTTTTGATGACAACCTATTAGGTCTGGTCGTGTATTCGATCAAACTTATTGCATGACACCTATTTCATCCACACATCTTAATGGAGTTTCTGGTGACACATGGGCCCCCTTCCATGACTTTCTAATAATTCATTATTAATTAACTTAATAAAGCTTTGAACGAAATGCATCTGTAAACGCAACAAACGAAGCAGTTGAAAATTCATAAGGGAGTTTGTTCATATTTGATTGTTGCCTTTCGTCAATAGATTTTTGAGCCACAAAATTTAGCGTTTCATTATAATTCAAGTTAAGAATTATTTAAGCTTTGCTATTAAAATTGATAATACTTGATTAATCAAAACTGATTATTATTTGTTTATTAACTATGTATTATTTATTGTAACTCCGAATAATTAAAATTAAACACTTACATACATTTTTTTTAAACTTATCAATTTCTCTTATGAATTTTTTAATACTCAGAATTGATCAAAAAATTATATTATTTTAAAACAAGTTATTGCAATTAAAATCGTTTTCTAAACAAAGAATTATGGTTTATTCAATTAAAAAAACATTTTTTACACGGAATAATAATTTATAAAAATATAGTATTCGGTAACCAAAGGTAAGATTCTTCATGTTACGTAATTGAGCTTATTTTTAAATTTATGTCCAAAGCCCACTCCTTACAAGATAAGCATTATTAAGATTCAGAACAACTATCCACTAAAAATTATTTTGCCATATAACGAGCCCATAAAAATAAGACCTGTAGTCATTATGTAACACTGAAAGTATCTACAGTTTATCATTTTTTTTCTCAATTCTCATTTTTTTTAGAAAAGCTTTCAACATGTTAGATATTAATTGCAGTATATATTTTAAAGCTGTTGCACAATTGGTATTTTTGAAATGCTGTATACCATCTATTTATTAAAATTTTGGTCTTATGTATTGCGATTGTTGTATAATTATTTATTCATATTAATTTTAATTGTTGTCACTTTATTACAAATCCTTATTATTCCACAACATGTAATATTTGTTGATGCGTAATTTTTATTATGTCTCTGACTATCAATTTTATATATATATATATATATATATATTTATATATAATGACTCATCACAAAATGTATTACCTTTATAATCTGAAAACCTTGATTGAAAAAGAAACTGGGTTCAAAGGATAGTAGTTGCCCAGTTGGTTGGAGCGAATTAGTAGTGAAAGTGTAAAGATTTACCGCCTTTGGGGACCAACTGGTAAATTAATGCTTGTTAAAAATTTCAGTAAAATATTTTAAGCAGTTTAGTTGGAATAGCTATCACTGCAAAGCCTTTTTAAATTTCAAATTTCAATAGACATGGAATTTGTACTACTAAAGAATTACATTATTCGATATATATATTACATTATTCGATACATTACACACAAAAAAAATTACACTTACTAAATAAATCAAGAAAATTAACTCAAATTTGAATTAACTCACTTAAAACTTTAGAACGTAATTCAATTATTTCTTAATATAAATTGTATTTGTAAGTAGAACAAAATTTCCAAAAATTCTTAAATGTCTAGCATAAACAATTTTGAGCTTAACAGCAGTTTTTACCTTCGTCTTGTAACGCATTTGTTCATTGCTCTTTAACCTAATGCTTAGCACCTAATATAGAAAAATAAGAAGTATTTTTAAATCTTCGTTTGCAGCAATAGAAGAGAAATCTACTATAAAACATTTGTATCAGCAATGAAATTAATATGAATTCCACATTAACAATGAAATATACAGTAAAAAACTATAAAATAGTTTTGAAATTTATTAAAAATAGACTAAAAATTGTATGACATCACAACTGGAAAAGTTTATAGTTTAAATTTTAAGATGACGTAAAATCAATTTTTGGAGGCTTTTATATTCTAGGTAGATCGATTGTGATTTTTAGTGGCGCAAGGGCCAACCTTTGCTAAACTGCGCCAGTCCTATGGTTAAAATATTGACAATCGTGAAATAGAAACAATTTTAATATAATTGTATTCAAGGATGTTTTAAAAAATTACATAAAATAATTGAATAACACACCGTAGAAAGTTAAAAAAAAATAATATCATAAAATGGTAACACCTAGATACATTCGTAGAAGCCAATGGCCCTTAAAAACTAAAAAAGATTTCCATTATATTTTCGGAAGTTATAGTAAAATAAATGTCAAAATTTAGTTTAATTTTTAATAAATTAAATTTTAAAAATTGCCGTCATCCCTTTCCTATCTTTCCAACTATATATGTATACAAAATTTGATTTTTCAAAATCCTGTTTAAAGTCAACACACATACATTCTTTCGATGATGATTTATTGATAAATAGTATTTCTTATGTATTATTTATTAAAATTTTTAAAACTAATGTATCACTGTGCACAAAAATTGTTAACTTAAAAATTGGCATTTTCTCTAAATCAGCTAATTTTAGTCCCAGACTTTGTCTTTCGAATTTTTGAATAAATCGAATATTTCGTCATCTTCGAATAAATCAAGCTTCATTGTTTTGCTTAACGTTTTTGGAATGAGCCATCAAAATATGCATACTAATGAAAACCAATAAAAATCAATAAATGATTGATCGAACAAGGTAAACAACATTCTCGGCTATTTATTGACTATTTTGAATATTGCATAAAACTATAATTATAAACAAGCTTTCATCTCTAAATCCATCAAATATTCTAATACACGGAAAGTAAATAATTATTTTAAAATCTGATGAAAAATTAAATATTTATCAAAAATTGTTTTGGTTTAAAATCAGCTAAATCATTTCTGCAATTAATTTGCTTGATTTAAGTAAAAAGAAATGCACGATGGAATGTTGAAATTAGGTCAATTTATTTTCACACTCAATTATTCTCGCGAAAGTTTCAGTATCCAAATTTCCACTCGTGCCCTCCTTAATGCAATTAACAGTTGAACGTTTGTTATTTTACAATAAGCAGGTAGGAATTTTGTAGAATGGTAATTGGGAAACCTTGCAGATTGAAGGAAAATAAATTGCGATATAAAAATTTCGATAAAAAACCCATATACACAATTTCTTATCTAAACATCTTATTTGAACGTCTCTGCGCATATAATTAATAAAATGTTTTTTTAGCTCAAATGAATTCGAATTATTTATTTATTTATCATCTAATGAAATAAAATTCCTTAAGGTGAATTAAAATTCGTTAGTGAATTAAAATCCCTTTCCTTCTAAATGGAAAAAAATATTAGCTTAATAATAATACAAAAATTAAATAACATATAAAATATAGATCAATTAATGTGCATTGCATATTTTTAACAAACAACGATTACATTGTTTGCAGTAATGTATGCTATTTTTTACTTGTATAGCAAAATATAGAAAATATATTATAATAGTCAAAAATTTGGAACTCGAGATTTCTAATCGAATTTAGCACTAAATATGTCGAAGGAATGACCATTTGTAGCTCTGTATTTTTGTTAGTATTTAAATGCAATAAATTATAAAAGTGATGGAATTTGGATATGACCTTTCGAATATTAAATGACGTTCCACATTTAATTTAAATGTCGTCCAAATTACATATTCACACGATAGATAAGTAAAAATGCTAAATTCTCGTCAAAGATTTGTATTTGTTAATTATTGTCAGTTAATACTATACAGAATAGTTAAGGCCTTTTCTATGGCCAAGAAATATATTATAGGACTTTAAGGGAGTTAAGACTTTTATTGGAGAGTATGAGAGAAAGTTTAAGGGAAACTACTCCAACTAGTTTCTTCTGGGATGGATATTCCTTTCTTTTAGATAGCACGTGTATTTATAACATAGTTTTCTTTTTCAGAGGAGATTTTTGCAATTCATATCAATACATTTGCTTCCCTTTCTAAATTATAAAATCATTCAAAGATGTTAGGCACTGGATTGTTACAATCTGGCTATTTAGGTCTTTAGATGCCTAACTAAATAGTTAGATTTAGATACCTAAATAAATAGTTAGATTTAGATACCTAAATAAATAGTTAGATTTAGATACCTAAATAAATAGTTAGATTTAGATCCAAAATAAATAAATTTGGTTTATTGCTCCAATCGAACTAATGCATAACAGTAAATGATTTGAAAATATATATCTCTTATATGTTCTCTTAGAAGCTACACATTTTATCAATACAATTATTTCAGGAAAAAAACCAAATGACTTAAAAATACACGTCGCTTATTTGTAGTCATGGGAACTATACATTTCATTAATACAGTTAATCCCAGAAAAACTATATGACTAGAAAATACATGTCTCTTTTTGTAACTCACAGAAGCTTAATAAAAGGATTCAGAATTAATCCTTGGATTTTAAAGCTTAATATATTTAATCCTTAAGTTTTAAAGATTAATCGAGTTAATCCTTAAAATTGAATGTGAAGAAAATAAATGTTTCGTATTTGCAGTCATTGATGCTATACATTTTATTAATACAATTAATCCATAAAACTAATTAATATGAAAATATGCATTTCTTAAACGTACTTATAGAACAAAAATACTCATTGTATGCTGACGTTTTTGTGTGCAAAGAATCTATTTAAACTTTGTAGCATATCGTTAATAACATCATTTAGAGAAGGATAAAAATCTATGTTAGACAACAAGAAACGAATAAATTTATTTCTTATATTTATCTTTTAAAATAACTTGGATCTTACCACACATCAACAATTTTTTTTACCGCATACAATGGTTAATTAAAATTTCAAAGTTAAATGAGATTTATATTTAAAAATTACTGCAAAATAATAGCTTAAATTATAAAGGAGATTATTTTTTGAATAGAATTCAAAATTTCATTAAAATCGCTTAAATGAATATATTGACTTTATTAGTTTAGATTATTCAAATTAATTTTAATAAAAATAAAGTTTTAAAGCTCTTGCTTGCTCTGTTTGTAAATTAAAGCTGAGTAATTAAAGTAATTAAAAGCATTCATTAATTTAAAAATGGAATTACTACATAACATATAAAATGGCATTTTTTAAATAAATAATCAAAATTCAAATTAAGTAGGAAAATGTTTTTCTCTTTTTACCAGAATAACAATCAATTAAGTCGTCGACAAACATGATTTATCATTGTTGAATCTGCAAAGTTCCTATTTCCTCAGAATTTTCAAATCAGCTTATTCTAAATTTCGTATTTATTCACCCAAATGATGAATTAAACTATTCTAACTATTAAAAAAAACAAAAGTCTTAGTTTCTTGGTCATCAGTCATCATTTTCTTGATTTGAAGTTTCATATAAGGTATTAAAATTTCTCCTCTTCTCTCCCCAAGATTTTCAAATGTTATATTGCTTAAATAAAACCATTTTTTTTTTCAAAATATATAAAGCATTCATATAAACTAAATAAATCATAATTATGGTGAAGAATTTTACTGTTAGACAGTTCACTTTTTAAATAATGAATTTCGATTACAGATGAAAATTATTTGGAATTCAGGCATATTTAAAAAGCGAAAAAAAATGTAGACATTTCGATTTGATATCTACCTCCGTTTTAGAGATAAATTTGGTTAAAGTTTATCAAAACTTCGAGAAAATATCAACAAATTGAAAAAAGTCACGATTATCAATTATAAAGGTTTGATATCCTCCAGAACGCTTTCAAACTATAAATACAGTGGAATTTTTAAAAATAAATACATGATACATTAATTGTTATCTTTACTTATAATAATGATGAATGTGTGTGTTGGCGATTTACAGTTAAGCTAGACTGTTTGACCTGAAGTTGCCAAGTTCGGTGCATACATAATTTGGATATTAATAATGTACACATTTGACCAATTCTTTAAAATTCTAATTAGAATTTTGATTAAATTATATAATATAATTCATAACCTTCCAATATAAAATGTAACCGATTATTATGATTTTAATCAAAATTTTTAAATTAAGTATGCGAAATCAAACATAAAAATCATCATAAAATTAGAGAATTCTTTTTTTAATGATACCAATTTTTAATACATAAATTAAATTTCTATTTGAATCAATTTTTTTTAAAAAAATGTTAAGCATATTTTCGAACAATATTTTCACAGAAAATAAAAATGAAATTTAACTTGCACGAGTACATGTTCAGAGAAAGAAATTAACCTTTTTTAACCTTACGCCGTCATGAAAACAAAAGTTCAAATTAAAGGATTAAGTTAATTCTTACTTCCAAATAAACATAGAATACAGCAAATTTCAGCAGGTGCCAGTAAGAATAAGATTGTTATATTAAGAATGACAAGAGCAAGAAAAGTTTTCTTTGTTTGATTTAAGACATGTTAGATGTCAGGAATAGATGCTACATCTATTAACAGAATTTTTTCTTTCTTCCTCTCTTCATTTTGCAGTTATCACGTTAACTTGTGTTCGCACAGGCGAGTGTACAGACTTTGTTCTGAATAGATTTTGCTCATTTTTACGTTCAAAATACATTCAACTTATATAAAACTAGCTGGTACCCGGCGCGTTGCTACCGCAGAAGAAATAATCTTGGAAACATTGTTTCGAGTTTGAAATAGTTATCTTGCTTAGTTAAGAATGAAGTTTATTTTCTTATCTGCAGTGAATACATTCGTTAAAATTTAAGGATATATAAATGAGAAGCATAAATTGTATTTATTCTATTCTTATTATTCTATTCTACAAACAAATATTTATTTTTATATATTAGATTTGTGTATTCTTTTAGAATTGTAAAGCTTAGTGTTCTTTCATAATGGTAATGAAAGAAACTATTTATTGTATCTCGTGATTCGTTTAATATTCATTCAGTATTATTAAGTTTAATATTAGAAAATGTGATTAAAATAGTTTCTTTTAAAATTGATCAAACATAGAAAATATATTAATACTATAAAACCTTTAATGTAGTTGAAAAGGTAATTTTTTGAAAACCAAGATAGTTCAAAATTATCTGTACTATATTATTTTCGGAAGTCACTGAAAAAACGCAAAAATTTTATTAAATGTTTAGTTAAAATTTCAAACCTATAGGATTGGTTCCCCTAAAACTTTCTCATAGACTTTTTAATAAATTTTTTACCTCAGAGAAAGGCTTATATTTCATTTACGTACAATAGTTCCGAAACATTAACGTCTAGCTTGAATTTGGAATTTTTATTGAATCTGTTGTGACTCCTGGCAAGTTATTTGGTGGTTAATCCCTGATTAATACATAGATATGGTAAATATATCTGAAAGTATTTTTTATACTTTAGATTATTGTATTATGTCTATAACCTTCGCGTAACTGCAAGTAATTAGTAATCGAAGTTCTATCGGAATCGGATGAGCGGTAGGGCAGCGCATAAAAGACATACAAACATTCATTTTTATTTGTAAATACAAACACTAATCATCACCTAGATGCAATTTTTTGAACAAAGGTATCAAGCATGGTTACGTATCAGGCTGAATGCAATACTGTAATTAATTGCGACAGTGGAATGATTCTGCAATGAAATTCAACATTTTCAGACAAATGTAGCAGAAGTATCCGTATAGATACATCATTTTCTTCGAGAAATTTCAAAGTTGGAAACTATGGAATGTAATTGATATCCGAATGGGAAAGGTTTATTGGGCGTTACTTTAAAAGAATCAAGAATTCAAGTATAATTTCACAACCTTAACAGATGAATGTTCCCATTCGTAGCATTTATCCTATTTTCCATTCTATTTTATGCTATTTTCCATTTTATTTTATGCTATTTCCCATTTTATTTTATGCAA
>JAPMOQ010055483.1:5114159-5143605 GCA_026543055.1 Argiope trifasciata | reverse complement strand
ATAAATAACTACTTATGTAATTACGAGATAATATTATGCCTTTGCGGTTCCGCTTGTGGCGCAAAAGTAGCATAAATTTAAATTAAGATACGGATAAGAGAACATTAATATGCTTATAAAGAAATCATCTTGCATATTCAACTAATTGTTTAATAACTAACCAGAAAATGTTTTAATTTAGAAAGGGTAGAAGGTATTTAAGCTGTGATATGATCAAGCTGTCAACGGCTTGCCATCTGGTTTATCAAGCAGTTAATTGGGTATTTATTTTATAATATCAGATGGGATATTTTTTTTTACCGAGCAAATTAATCTTTTATCCTTAAATAAAAACATCAAACTAAAGAGGTTAGCTTTTACGGATAGATTTTTTTTCAGTTTCGACTGAAACTACCTACTTGTTTTTATATCTAATTGGTGGTTTCCGCGACATTTTTGAACTTTCCAACTTCCTGTCTTCATTATCTTCATTTATCTCTTACTAATAAGATGAGCCGATTTTTTTCTCTTGTTTTTACTTTTATAATACCATTTCTTTCATGTTCAATCATTTACGCGTTTACAAAATAAATGTTGCTTGTTACCTGCGTTGTATTCGTTCAATCCTTTTACGGCCAGAGAAAATATACTTAACACAATATTCATCAATTTTTAAATATCAATGGTGAACTATTTTACAACTTCTTGTCATCTGTTATCTCTTAATAACTTCAGAAATCATTAAAAAACTAATAAACATTTCAGCCAAATAATGTACGAAGATTAGAACTTTAAACAGAGGCAACTATTTATTTACATGGAATACAAAAGCGATTCATGTCGCCATGTCCCATAGTCGACAGCATTGCGTGCAGCCTATTTCCAACGATGTGGAAGTCTCAGAACACCAGAAGCAGCACCTTTTCTGTCGATAGTTCGAATGGACCAGTCTACAGCCGCAAGAATCTTTGGACAAGGATGCTTTAGGATGACACCATCAAGGTAATCAGTATAACTTTCACATTGCTGGGGTTCTGAAGAAATTTCAAATGTCGTGGTGACTCGTAATGACCATTCGTTTGATTGGCGTTTCAGTTTTGACTGGTACTATCTGGACCAAATCTCATCCATGGTGCATTCAATTTTTATCCAACTTTGTTGTTCTTGTTTTGAAAACATCCTGATAACATTTGCTTTAAATCGCAAGCAAATAGAATGATCAGCTCTTCGAGTCACTCTGCTTGCGAGTAACGTAGGAAGAATGAGTCTTTTTACTGAGAGGTGAGATAGGTATGTAACTAACGTGTGGTATACGTGATATTCTACGGTTTGGTTGCGTGGCGTTTTTACAGCAGAGTTGCTACAATTAAAGTTCCAAACCCCATAGTTAGCACAACTGAGTTAATTATCCATTAATAATAATAATAATTGTTTAGAGACAGTACTAAGCCAGTACAAAAAATTGGAAAGAAGACATGAAGAATTCTTTTTTAAATTTTTCAGAGATTTTCAATAAAATAATTTTTTTGCCTTTCAAATCCTTACGTCGAATTATAGATTTTGATTTATTAGGTAATTAATCAAATCAAAAGAAATAAAATTAATTTCTTCTAGCAATTAATTTTCAGTTTTAAATCCATACCAATCCTAAAAATACACAATCAGCATATTTAAAAGAATTGCTCAGCCCAAACCACTGATCTGTCCACAACAGTTTTCATTCTATTTAAAATTCCATAATTTCTAGATATGTCATGAAGCTCTGACACCCCAGTCCCACCTTCTAATTTTAAAGGAAATAAAAAAAACTATAATTTCATTATATTTTCTCTATGGGAGAAGTTCATCAATCAAAAACACTGAATTTTTGGTTTTATACGAAAACTTATCCATTGTAATAACCGTTTTAAATTTTGCCATTATAATAATGGTAGAGCACTATGATTCGTAAGTCACGTTTGAAAAATTGCGATATCAATTAGAGAAATTAATCCTGTTCGTGATTTTGGGGGTTCTATTTAAGCTTTATTTAGCCCTCTGTCTTGTGACTGGAGACGGAAAACAAAGATGACGCTTCATGACATTTTCTAGTAGCTTTCATACTAATTAAAAATTGGTAAACTCGGTACATTAGATAAATTATTGGTTACTATGAACTAGCGAACTGTTGGAAACTTTCAAGATTCTCCTCAAACAATACATATTGAAGTAATACTCAAAGAAATTATATAATGTATGATCTATTTATAAATAATAGATTTAAAATATCTCACGGAAATGAACATAGGTTGAGAAAAGGACAACATTGATTTAATATGTAATTCGTAAGATTTTCATATCATAATTTCTAATATCAATTTCTTATGAAATAAAAATTGCTGAAATCGTTTCAGCGATTGGACATGAAGGAAGTGGCTATTAAGTTTTTCCAATTATTTTAAATATACAGATGATCGGCAATCAATTACTAGTCAAAGAATTCTGATTATAAAAAAATAGTTATTAAAGGGTTTATAATTTATCTTTTACATTTTTTTTTTTTTTACTTTCTATAAGCAGCAAAAATTTTAAAGGTGAAGTAATTTTGAATAACTTTCGAAGGTTAAGTAATTTTCAACTTAAATAAAAAAAAAACTCCAGTAAAAAAGTAGTTTTGTAATTTAAACGAAGATAATTTTCCAAAGGTACTGAAATTACAGATTCTTAATTCATCACTATTTATTTTATACACTTATTTTATCACCATTTTAATTTTGAGCATAGCACAGGCATATATTTTACGGTATTTATGATTATTTGAAAGATTTGGATACTGTTTCGATAATGAAAAAAAAAAAAATGAGTCAGAAAATGATGAGTTAAACCATTTAAAAAATTCATCAGTTTGATTATCCATTCGTCATTTCGTCGGCTTCAATAATTAAGAAAAATGCACAATAATTCCATTAAAACCATAAAACTTATTATGATTTATTTTTCTGCAGAAGTATCAACCGGTATTTTCAAACGCAAACGATAATGAAAATCCCAGACAGTCATCAGATTTGAATGAACATGAGTATGTAAATTAAAGTCATAAAGGGCTTCACGTGACAAACTAAACAGGAAATAATGGTACATTTTAGCTACATTATGTAAAATATTATATTGATCAAATTTCTTTTCACTAAAATTTTTTTAAAAAGGCTAGAAAAAGGTATCCTCTATGTTATTTTTAAAAAAATTAAACCTACTTTTTTATTTTAAATTTTATTAATGAATAAATTTCTTAAATATAACAGTAAGATCATTTTATACAAAGTCGAAATCCAATACATTAAATGGATAACAGAATAATAATCTAGAATTGTTTAGGTTGCCTGGTCAATTAACCTAATTGCATATAAATTCAAATTTACTATTCTTTTATCTTCACACTTATAGTGGCAAAAAAAAAAAGTTTCCAAACAGGAAATCCTTTGAATTATGACAACAAAACAATGGACTATGGTACATTGTATGGAAATGGACTAATGGAAAATAGATCTAAAATTAAGGTTGTTCACATTTATTTTTTTATCTAGTGCGTTTTATATTTTATTCAGATTTTATCAGATTTTTCTCTCCTATTATATAAAATACACAAAGAGAAAGTATTTTTATCATCCAAAAAATTCGAGCTCCAGATTTTGGCAACTCTTCATGGTTAGTCACTATTTCTTTAAGAATGCGATAATTCAAAAACGCTTCCAGTTAGAAGATAAAAATTTTAAATATGATTTGTACACTAAATTTATAGAAGACTATCAAACTTTGAATGAAATTCATTCAGAAGAAGTCGGTCAGTATGTTCGAATACAAGTGAATATGATTACTACAAAGCATAAGGAACCAGATGGAGGAAATTTGGTACATATTTGCCATATATATTGGAGATCTATATCAAATTTAAAATTGATTTCACCTAGGAGGTCGACCATTTATCATTTCGTATTTTTACATTCATGTAAGCACGGTTATTAAAAATCTTAATTAAGTGACCAAAGGAAGTTTAGGTCAAGATTTTACCATCTATAGAACAGTCTTAATCAAATTTTGAATAAAATTTCTCTAAATGTTGTCCATCTGTACCTTCTCATGCATCTAAAATGTGACAATTCTGAAAAGAAACGATTTAAATTTTGTAGTGTTATCTTGTGACCAAAGGAAATTTAGATGAGAGTTGTTTTATTTAAAGAGCAGATCTTTATCAAATTTTGAATTCAATTTCTCAGAAATTTGACTATCTATCCTTCTGTCCTTTCTCATGCATCTAAACATGACTATTCAAAAACGCAATGAGTTAATTTTCAATGTGATCTTATGACTTCAATTGTCATTCTATGTAAAATATTGTTTTCAATCGGTAAAAAAAAATAGAGTAGCTCAACAGAATGTTTAATTTTATGAGTGATATTTGTATATTTACAGTAAGTTGGCTATTAATCCTCTAATAAAACAGATAAGTAAATTACCTAAAATTATTTCTTACTACTGTTCACCAAAGGTATTCTGATAATATATAAATACTGGTTTTCTTTAAAATTCTATGAAGCATAAATTTCTCAAGTGCAATGCTCTAAAATCAAAACTTAAGCTCTCATGGATTTCATGAATTAACAGCCTAATTTTTGGGGGTGGGAGGCGGGATGACACTTTTATTACAGAATATACCAGAACGCTTCGGAGAAACCATTCTCTTTGTGTGCAAGCGTATGCGTTTGTTAACATAATTCGGGTTTACATAAAATATTAGCACAACTAAATTTTCAAACTTCATCATTTTGTTCTAATTCGTAATATAATATAATGAATGCTGATTTGCATAAGAGTATTAAGCATACTGCATTTAAATATTTATCTATTCTGAATAAACTACTTAATATTTTAACTTAGAAAATAACATGAATATAATACAATATGATGAATTTATATGAAATTGTGTTATGAAATATAATATTAACTTACGAAATTTAGAATAATATGACTATTAAAGATCTGCATTAATTATTAACTGACTTCAGTTATTTAAAAAATTCTATATAATGTAACATGAAAATGTGGATTTGCATAAATTTATTGATATAGCTTTAGTTAAAAAATTTATTAAACAGTTTTGTTCTAATTTTTAAAAACTATAACGTTCTTATTTGTTGTTATTTTTAATGCCAATAAATTATACTGAAAAATTCCATAAAAATAAAAGTTATAAGTAATGAATAAAAAATATAATAAAGTATATTAAGGGGTTTAATAAACTAATTCAATCAATCTGAAATAATTTAAATATATATCAACATCAAAGAAGTTGTAAAATTCATAGCCTAAAAACATTAAAATATGTATGAGAATTTTAAAAAAATTAATCGCAAAAATAATATAAATGCATACGGAAATCAAAAGATGCATGTAATCAATCTTAAAACACTAGGAATTCAAAAGTTGAATACAATCAATTTTAAAAATATCAAAAAGCACACTAGAAGTTTAAAATTAGAATACATTCAGCACCGAAACACTTTGATAAATACATTAGGAACAGTCATAAGCAGTTTTAAAACACCCAATGTTATATTTAAAATACCAAGGTCTTTTGGAATTAAAATAACTTGTTGAATTTATATAATAAGAATTTAAAAACCCAATTAAATCTTCTAAACACGTTCTCATATAAGCTGTTGACTCTAAATTTTATGTTTGGTATTTCAAACGATTATTTAATATTTCACTGCAATACATCATTTTAATAGTGTCTAAAAAAACATAACATAAGAAAGATAGTACTTAGTTTTCACACAAGAAATGCCAAATATTTTACTTAGATAAGCCGAAGTTATGCCATATGAATAAAGATGGTGATTTTTCAAATGTAAATAACTCATAAATTATTTTGTATTCGCTCCTGAATTTAGAACTAGCTTTTATAATAATGATCCCAAATGAGATCGTTGTTAACAGGATTTAAAATTCTAATCAGAAACTTCAAAAGAAAAGTTTTAATTTACTGAATATTTATTTCCATTTAAAAAAGCAGCCATTTTTAGCTAATAATTTTTTTAACTAGCCATAGTGACCTCCCCAAGACTTTCTAATAAATTCTCTAATAAATTTCATACTCTCTAATAAATTTGTCATATCAGAGAACGCCTTACATAGAGATGGCGTACAATTGTTACGGGATTACGTACATTGGCGTACATTTTTTGGTGTGATTTTAGCATTGTTACTGAATCTCTCGTGTAATGGCGAGTTATTTAGCATTTAATTCCTTTAATAATATCCGAAAATCGGATTTATGCTTTAGATATGTTTTTCTCAACCGATCGAAAAAAAAATTGACACAAAACTGTTCTTGTAATCATAAAATCTCACATGAAATTTGGTACATCTAAGCCATTGTTTTTTTTAATTATTGTGCATATTTATTTCTGCATGTACAGTTCGAAGAAAAGTCAACTAGTTGAATATGGCTCTAAATTTGCCAGATGTCTATACTATGGATGTTAAATTTGTGTTCCGAATCTTATCTATCTAGCTCCCTTCGGTTTTTAGTTACCATGTAAACTTACATTTGAATAAGTAGTCAGATAGACTTCTTCTGAATGGAGCTTACTCATTTTATAAAAATCTAGAAATTTAGTGAAAAAATCCCTAATTATAACCGTCTAGATTAAACCGTTTTTGCGTTATCTTTGTCACAGTACATTTTCAGAAAAAAAAAAAAAAGGCTTTTTTGAACTTAGAGAGACCTAAAAGGAAGAGATTCCCCAAAATCTGAGTTTAAATTTTTTGACAATTATTATAATGTTTATATACTAAGTATATGAGAAAGTAAAAACAAATTTAACACTTAAAGTAATTTTTGTTATTAAAAACTCAGTCATTCAAAACACAGATGTATAATTTTAGATCAGTTAAGGCGAATACATTTACATCTGGCGGCATTCTAGCATAGGGATAGCGCATCTTCTCTGAGACCTGGGCGTCCCGGGTTCAAGTCCCGGTTTGGGTATGGATGTTCTTCATTTGTATTCTAACTGTAAGGTGTGTGAATTTGTCTCCTCCACCTCTGTGTAATGAGGCTGTATTAGCAAATGTGAAGAACGAGTAAATAATACATACTCTTGGGGCTAGATGGAGCTACTGGAAACAAGAGACGCTCTCTTGGCTTGAAATAGCTGCTTTTATCAGCGGGCATGTCTATGACAAGTACTAATTGAGAGGAAGAAACATTTACAGCTATTTAAATTTATCGATCGACCTCATGTCGAAAATAGGAGAAATTATTCGATTTTGTATAACGAAATACCTTGATACGAATTTTATTCTTTATTTCAGAAAAATTTTAGTACCTTAAATAAATTTAGTATTTAATTAAAAATTATGCATATATGAACGTCAAATTGAGACGAATTTAAATATTTATCATGTGCAAAGCTCTTTGATGCAAAGTTTGCGAGTAGCTAGAAAGTTTTAGAGGTGTTTACATATTTTTCATCTTTGAAAATCGTCAGATTTAATGGAGCGATCACGAACGTTTTATATAATGAGAAAAAAAAATCAAAAGCTGTCTCACCAGTTTACTTTTACGAAAACATTTCTCTATAACACACCTTGAAATGACTTATGTTAGAAAATTATTTCAAAAAAGTCAACTACATCTTTCTTAAGAGAGAGACTCTGTAGAAATATTAACAGTCCCCGTTGTCTTGTTTACTGTTAGAAAAGTAGTTGTTTTCTGAGTACAATGTAAATCAGTGAATGGTCTCCACGAAACTGTCTTGTATACCCTTAATATAACTGTAATCCAACTGTCCCTTCTCACATAACATTGTTGACCTTGGGCAAGGCCGTAAGCGACACGACTGTTTAGATTTTGATTTTTTGCAGACGCAAGACAGTTTTATATTTTGTAGGCTGTTAAAGAAAACCGGTACTTGTAACTACATATGAAGAAATAGTTTACGAAAGATTGATCTTTGAATTGAATCTAGCTTTTTCTGCATACAAATCTGGCCTTGCAATCTTAGACGGTGTTTTTGCAATTAATTACTAATAAACAGAGAATACGGAAGTATTAAAAAATAGAATATAGATTTTAGATATTTTTTCCAATTGATTGCAGTCAAAATTTGACTCAGAAATATAATTGTATTCTGAAAATAACACATAAAACTTTATTTTTTTCAGTCACAGTGGTTTTTTTTTTTTTTTGAATTATTGTAGTTACATATACATGAAAGTGCAAACTGGTACATGACCATTCCCTTGTCGGATTTTGTTCCAAATCTTGTACGGATTTATATAACATGTGTTAATAACGGTGTACCAAATTTTATCCATATCTCTAATGTTTTGTAGTTACAGTGTTCACTAGTACTTGGAGACTCAGGCATATTTCCAACAAATAGATTTTCAAATTTGATTGCAAAATATTTGATTTATTCATACCTATAAACTTTGTCTCAATTCCATGCACCAAATTTCCTCTATCTAGTTCAAAGCGTTTTTGAGTTTTCTTGTATGCAGTCAGACAGACAAGCTTATTCCAAAAATGTGCTTTTCGGATTCAGGGGGATCTGAACAGAGGAAAACAAAATCTTGAGCTTGAATTTTTATGACATTTAAAATGCTTCCTTTTTCTATATTTCGAATACACATTTTGAATTTGCTTTGTATAGTTGTATCCAAAATTTTATAAGGATAAAAAAAATTTAATTATAAGACCGTATATCAGATTTCATTCATCTAAATTTCATCATATCTGAATTCTCGGTTCTCATATTCATGGATTGACTAAATGGCAAATGATCAACTGTAAGCCATATAATTAGGCACGCATTTTTTTTTATTGAATTACCATATTTTTTAATTAATTTTATTTCCAAAAATAAATTACTTACATAAATGTTAAAATTCTAGAGTTATCTAGTTTAAGGTCTTCATATATTTCCATAATAGAGTTTATTGCATAGCATTTTAGAATAATAATAATAAACAAACATATATTTTAATCCACAGTCGTTTGATTAAATGGATCCAAAATTTAATATAAATCAATCAAAATTTTTTATATCTAGACCACATAATCAATTCATTTCAATATTCCATTGCATTTTTTTGTAATTATGCCCCACCACACATACACACACAGACAGACGACAATGATAATCTTAAATCGATTTGGTTTAAAATTCTGATATAATTCCCATGACATAATTACAATTAGGGTGATTATACCATATGTCAAATTTCATCTAAATGGATTGTTACGTTTTTGAATTATATCCATATGCATGTACATATAAAATCGGAAAGATTTCCAAAATACGGATTTCTTCTAAATAAAGAAGAAATGTACAATTTTGATATTAACCCTTTAAAGAGTATTTTATTCTAGTAATGGTATTTTAAAATTATCTAAGAGCAGAGATAACTTGACAAAAGGAAATGAATCAATTTATCATACAAATGTGCCGGCGTTCTGGCACAGGGGTAGCGTATCTTCCCCGTGATCTGGGCGACCCTGGTTCGAGTCCCGGTTCGGGCATGGTTGTTACTCTGTGCTCTGTTTGTGAGGCGTGTGAATGTGCCCCCCCCCCCCTGTAAAAAGGGGTTGTGCAAGTGAATGTTTGTGTCATCTTCATTTGAGCTACAAATCAGACTTCTGCCCTCTGGGGGGTCAGGGGTGTTTACCCTCAGAAGCTACTGCACCCCCTTTCCGCGGGAACACGAACACGATATCATCATCATCAGATAAATTCAATTTGATTCATTGATTATTTTCGTTAATTAATAATTATTTAACAAATCAAGATGCACCGTTTTGTTTCACATAAGAAACAGGAGAATCCAGGGCTCTATTTTATTAAAAAAAATTGAGAATGTATGACAAGCGACATACAAAAATTGATTAATTATGTGTGAATTATACTTCCCATGGTCCTAGAAAGGATTAAGCTGCATAATAATTGTCATTCATCCAGCTTTTTGAATTTTTACGTCATCTCGTTTGCAGGACAGGTATTATTCAAAAAAAAAAAAAAATGATTTTGTTGGAATTAGACTGCCCCAAACAAATAAACACATTTAAAAAAAAATTTCAACCATCATAATGCTTTATTTTTGTGTACTTCGATTACAAGAAAGTAGGAATCAAAAGTGGTTTTACCAGTTTACCAAAACATCTCACGAGAATAGAATTAAAATTACGCCAAAAAAAAAAAAATAGTCACCCACATCTTTTTTTTAAGATAGAAAAAGAAGAAAATAGCTTTAAAAATTCTTCTTTTACTCATCTAGACAAAAAAGCAAAACAATACATCTGGGAAAGCGCAATAGAACATAATCTGATATTCCGAAGATTCTACTAAAACGGAAGCCTTTTGTGTAGGCGGTCTAAGAAACCATTACAATGAATGAAGGGGGAAAAAAACCTGTTAAAAAATGACATTGGGCTTAATCCCTTTGTTGGTCAGGACGGACTCATCTTTTTTTTTTTTTTTTACTTGTAATTCGTCTGAGATCTTTCTTAACACGAGACCAAACAAGTCCTTGAACTTGAAGAACCAATTTGTCATCCCGGGCCACGACGCAGTTGGTGTTGAATGGATCACGGGTCGTTTTGTTGATTCATTGTTTTAAGGCCGAAAGAGGGAAATAAGGGCTATTGGGCTGTTTTAGGATCGGATTACACGTCACTTGGTCCGAATTTTTTTTCAAAACAGTGAAGTTTCTAGGACATTTTTTTTCTTGCTGTTATTATCGTGCGAAATTGTTTTATTCTAGTTGGTTTTGCCCAGACTTAGTCTGGAGGTCTCTAATAATTTTTTTTCTATGCTTTTCGTACTTTAAAGTCATTTTAACATTTAAACATCACGAATCAGTAATATTTTCGCTAAAAACAGTAGCTTAATGTCAACGCGTTTCTGCATGAAAGGTTATTCATTTGTAGAATTGCTGGAAAGTATTGTCTTTGACAACAAGGTTAACACGCTAAATGGGAATTTTTCCTGCTTTTAAAGCTTTCACAAATTTGTACAGTGGAAAAACGTGGCAATAAAATTGGTAAGTGTAGTCAATATGGCTATATAGAATAAAATAGGAAAGTTTTCCCTTTTTTTTAATTCAATAATGGGCAAGGAATTTCTTTTGTAAATTTATACACTCACCCACACTCATTTTTAAAAAATAAATCTCTATATTTTAGACCGTTCTGAATTAAAGAATAATAATTTGAAATTTTGTGTGATTTCATGAGTAAGTTAAGTTATATTGAAGCCTCGTTTTAAAGCAGCACGGACCTCGTAATTTTGAGCTGTAGTCAGATGACGAGAACGACAACTGAGCTGGTAGTTTCCTTTCCAAAAGTCCGTGCTACGTCAACAAAGTGGATTTTTCCGAGGAGAGGGCATGAACAGTGCCAGCAGAGTTCCCTTAAAAAGCACAACATATTAGATAATGAATTTCTGTACATGATTTGCCATCAGAGCTATGGCTTATTTCAAATTTCGGATCAAGTTTATCACTGACTTCTGTTTTAATTGGCAGGCCAGGAAAACGTTTGCAAGAAAACGAAAGATAAAGTGAGAGGGTGAGAAAACAATAACAAAACTAATGAATTTTGGTGCCTTTTCTTAACAGAAATCGTTTATCTGTTTCAAATTGTGGTTGTGTTTGATTAAATGTAAGAAGCCCAAAGTTCATCGCTTTTCTAATAATTATACAATGAATCTAAACTCGAAACTTATCGAGTTTCGATTCATTAATAGATTTAGACTAATGTATCGCAATAGATTTATTATGATATATTAGTTATTTGCGATATATTAGTCAATTAGATTTAGACTAATATATCGTAAGCAAATAAGAGAAATCAGATCTGAAAATATCCCTGTTGATCTTTACTAGTAATATTATCAAGTTTATATTGATAATTATAAAACTAAATAGACAATGTGTGAAGTTTTATGAAGTGTGTCACAAGGTAAAACTTATAAAATATCTGTCAATTAAAACAAATAAAAATATTGTCCTTTATTTAAATTCAAACTTGCAAATTGCATGAATTTTGAAATGTTTTTTCTTATAACTAATCCATAAATTGCATGATATTAAATGATAATGAATAGTTTTCAATGCTCTATAGAGCAGATAGCTAGAACTAGAATTACTAAATTTCAAGCATAGATTATTTTTGGAAGTCCGTGTTCAGAAAACAGAACGTTTAAAAATTTTAATTGGAAATTTAATGAATAAAAACTTAACCAAAATTTTCAAGGATTTTTTTTTCAATAATTCGGAAGATTGCTATTGTAAAGAAATTGATTTAAACGACTTAAAAATGAAAAAACAAGCTTTTCATCAATGAACTCATATGATTACTGTACAAGAGATATTTCATATTATATAATTCTGTTAAATAAAACTGCTGATTGGGAAAATTAATTGAAGGCAGCAAAAGAAAGATTTCCTTGTCAATTTAAATAACCTTGAATTTTATTTTTTGACATTGTTTTTAAAAAAGTTTATAATAAAAAGGAAAATGTATCACACCTTTTTAATTTATTGCTAATTTGGTTTTAAAAAAGGGCTTCAAACCCTATATTAGTCCCTGCCTGCTTGTTGATGCTTCAAAGGCATCGAATAACAATCATAAAAAAAAGTGCTTTACTCTCACAAACACCCACCCCAACTCGTATGTATCAATTACAAACACTTGGAACTGGGAGGGGGAGGCAAAAGGATATCTAAACAGAGAAAAAAAAAAGTATAGAAAAGAGAAAGTCTAGAATCTGCAGGTCAAAAGGTCCTTCACAAAAACAAGTCATTTTTACCATATCGTAAAGGTTTTCAAAAGCTAATTCGACCACTACAGGGAACGATTTATCAGTGAATTGTATCACATTTCTGATGTTGCTTGAATCAAATAATTAATCCATTTACCTTTCAATTGTTTTATTCTTCGGAAACATTTTAAACACTGGATGATACAGATTAAACATATAAAAACAAAAGGTTACTCCAAATCCATTTAAAATTAATCGATTCCATATTCAATTAACATGTTCTAATTCAGATCGACTGAATTGGCCACCGAATAAGGAAGGTGCGTATATATTTTCCCTTTTTAGGGATTATAGTGGGCTGAATACGCCACATAATTAAATAAAAGTAAAGTTGAATTAAAAAATTTAAATTGTCCAACGCAAGTTCTAAAAAATTACAAATTTATAACAAACAACAACACAGTGCAGTGAAAAAAAATTTAACAAGTTATTCATGACTTGATTGCCACAGTGGCAAACAGAGAGCAATATCAGCAACAAGCAACATAGCAAGTTAAATGTAGCTCGACTGACATAGTGGCAAATAAAATACAAATTAAATAACAACGTTATAATTAGCTAAACTGTCACATAGTGCCGTCATAGTAACATTTTAGAGTACATAAAGAAGTATTCAAAGGAACTTCCCTTTGAATCAATGCACACTAGAATTCACATTCCGTTAAACAGTTTATCTAGTGTTTATTTTTCTTTTTTTTTCTGCTTCTTTCTTTTTTTACATAATCCAGTCGCAAAGACACTACAGTAACAATCGCCTTTTACCTTCATAACTTCATGGTCTCGTATAAAAGTGAATTGATTTTTTAATTCTATTTACTTCTGAAACATTCTGTATAATTACATGGACAGAAATGTATACCTTGCAGATCGCCCCTAGAAATCTACGGATTCTCCCTTTCCCTGCAGCACAAAGTGCTTCAGGTGGTGCTAAAGAGTACCAGTAATTTGGGTGTTAGCAAAATACTTTTTAAATAAAAATATCACAAGGGGTAACAGAAATGGAAATGAAAAACTCCTAACTCAATAATTGGTCCTCGTTTATCTGGCGAGTACAAAAATGTCTTAAAGATGAGTTACCTTCCCCCTAATGAGAGAAAGTATTTCCAATGTGAGAATTCATATGATAGCCAGTAAAGGTTATGAAGACTTAACTTTAGATTCGGGAATAGCTTTGTCTCGATGACTGTTCGTTCAATTTCCCTTAGTGCTTTAGCAAAGTGTAAATAATCCATATTTGATGTAATTGCAATTACTGTGTTCCTTTAAGTTTTGGAAGAAATGTTTAAATGAGTTTGGATCTTAAACGTCGTATTATTTCTTTTAAAATATATTGGTTGTTTATTTGATGTTAATTTTTTAAATGGCAAAATACTTTGGTTGTAAACTGAAGCATAAAATTTTAATAAAAAATACCTTTCGTTTAGTATATCAAAACAGTCAATTAGAATAATCTGACCTCAAAAATTGCATGAAATTATGCAGTAGAAAATCAAATGTAGAAGGCGTACTATTTTTGTTTTTCCCTGCTATTATTTTTAAATCAGCGAACACTTATTTTTAAATAAACAACATACATATATATCAGTTTTATGAACTATATTGAGTGCACCAAGGGTTTCCAGTCGTGTACAATTTCTCTTATGCCCCTAGACCAATTTTTGAAGAAAAGGAGTTTTTTATGAACTTTAAAGTAAAGAAATCTCCCTACAATATTTATGTAAACAAAGAAGTATCAAATATCCTGTTATTAATATAAAATTATAACACTTACCGAAACGCTTTAAAATATTCCTTATTTGAAATTAAGCAACATCATCACTAATAATATCTAACAACAGCTAAATGACTCACACTTACACAGAACCCTGAATATAGTGAAACGTGTGAAGTCACTGACGACTCCAACCTGAAATAGTTGCATATGTAACTGAGTCACTTCGTCCCGAGGAATTTCGCTTTCAATAGACTGTCCTCCACCTTCATCAATCACCCTTTCAGCCCCTACCCTTCCGAGTGGCTCTCTTCAATACACCCACCTGCCAAGAGAGGCTTATAGTTAGTTCAAATGAACTCGTTTCTGCGAAAGCGTGAAGACCACCCCTCGTGAACTTTCGCTCGCCAAAAATGTAACTCAATTTCGTACTTGATCTTTGACAAAGCATGAAGTGCTCGTATAAAGTGTGAAGACGTCCTGGATTAATAGATAGAGCTAAGATGTTTTGTGTTTGTGACGAAATTGAATAAAATATCCTAGTTTTCACTTGTAAAAAAATGATCAATAAAGCTCAGAACTTTTCAAATTTGATTTTTTTTAATTAAAAGATTTTTGATTTCTAAAAAATTACCTGAAAAAATTCTTTATTTCTTTTTTCTTGTATTTATATGAAATATTAAAAAGGTATTATGATCATCAAAAATTTTAAATTTGGGATTTCGATGATTCTTCTCGTTTCATGCAAATGTGTTTTTTTAGCAGTCGTCAGTTCGAAAAACACCTTTTTGGTTTTATGTCTGTAACTATCATAACTCAAAAACCCATTTTTGTTTTTACGTCTGTCTATTTATCGTAATTTCAAAATACTTTGAAATATTGAATATTCCGAAAGTTCGCAATTCGAAAACACATTTTTTTATGCCCACTTGTCAATCATAACTCAAAATTTCTTTAAACTAGGCAGATGAAATTTTGCAAATGGATTTGCAACCAAATTTACAGATTACTAACAAGTGTTGATCCAGTTCCATTCACAAGTGAGCCAGGTTATTCAAATACAAGTGAATTATATAAATATAAAACGCAGACTTCTAGGTAGATAAAATTTGTTTTACAGATTTAACATATCAAATATAGATTCATATCAAATTTTGAACCAAATATATCAAAGATTGGAGCTTTGATTTCATGAAATCTGGGAAATAAATTTACAACCAGATTTGTAGATTTCTATTAAATGCGATCCAACTCCATTCACCGCAAGTCTGGCTGGTTGACTATTCAAGTGAACTCGATAATACAAAACGCAAACAACTTATTAGATAGAATTAGGTACACAGGTTTAAACATTAAAACATATCTTCTTAGTAAATTTAGACCAAATCTGTCAAAAGTTTGACCATCTTCAGTTTCTACATTCGTATACAAGTAAACGCAACTCGTAAATAAATGATTTAAATATACGAAATTTGATCTGTTGCGACTACAATAATTCCATTCCATATTTTAGTTTTAAACGATTCGCAAAAATGCGTCCAAAATAAGTATTGTCACGATAAGATCTTTATTGGTGAATATGCGATAAAATTTCAGGATGACCAATTCCATTTTGAATTAAAATTTTAGATAATAAAATAGTCATTAAATACATGACACTCAGTATTTAACAAGATGGATGGATTTCTTTAGGATATTATTTTAAGTCTTCGCATTCAATTACTTATTATTATAATGATTAGATATATCTCTTAGAAAAACTGAATATCTACCTGGAGGAAATTTGAAAACTTCAACATGGAAAATGTATTTTTGAATTACAATTTTCGAAAATAGCCGTTAAAGAATTTAATATCATCATTTAACGAGATTTTCAAAATATATTCTTGAAGATATTTAGGAGCTTTATATTCAATTACTTATTATTATAATGGTTAGACTTATTTCTCAGAATATCAATCTCTACTTTTTCGCGAGTGGAAAAAATTCAATAAGGGAGATAAATATTTCAGTTAAATTTTTCGGAGAGAAATTCATGGAGACTCAAGTCTCTCTATTTAACAAACTGTTTACTAAACTATTCCACCGGATATTTACAAACTTCGTATTCCGTTATTCATTATTATTATGGCTAGATATATCTCTCAGAATACTAATCTCTACTTCTCTCAAATCGATAACTTTTACATAAGGAATATATCTTTAATTAAAATTTCTGAGGATAGCCACTAAAGACTTACGTCCCTGTATTTAATAAAATGTTTACTAAAATATTCCTCAGGATATTTAGGGCCCTTGTATTCAATTACTCGTTAACACTGTTAGATCTGTCTTTCGGAATTCCGATCTCCGCATCCGATAAGGTGTGCAATCGGAACCTCTGCCAGCTTGTAATGAAAAGGTAGGGGAGGCGCTCTCGTTAGTGAATGATGAAGGCAAGAGGCACTAACAATAGAAACGGAACAGTTTTCTTCCCTCTGACCTATCCATCTTTTCAAGGTCGCATATCTCGCACGCGTTCACTAATACAGCGCTTTTAAAAGACAATTTTAAATAACCGCAAGAAAGCTGCCAACACTCACGCACTGCTGAAAACATCACGGTAATATTACCGCAAACAAACGACAATTCATTACTGATCATTCAATACATAGTAAAACAGTGATGTCAGTTCAATGTCACCTAGTGTGCTAGTTAATGGTGTCAACACTCATGCATTTTATTTTTAAAAAATCCAATATATTTTTATTTTATTATTTCGAAATTTGGAAGGGAAATATTTTTATGTTCTATTCCAATTTAATAAATTTAAATTATTATTTTTATGACAATTTGTTTTCATACTGTTATCAATAATAGAATCGTAGCTCATAGCTTAGGCTAGAAGTTCCTATCTTTTTTCCCACTCGGACTTTTAGATTCGTCCTCCTATTAGATCGATTTAGTCTTAATTATATTGAATTAGTCCTAGATAAGTCAAAACATTAAGAGAAAATTACCACAAATATATACTCCTAGTATAACCTTTGTAAACAGATTGGATCTTTATTAGAGCGAAATGTTTTTGGACAATCACACTGGTTGGTTTATAATCGTTAATAGCCTTATTTTGTAATTAGCTGTGTTTACCTTAAATGAAAACTCTTGTGAAAACTTAAAGAGTCCATGATTCCCCTAAGAAAATATTTTCAAATATCAGATTGGAATAGACATCAAAACAATGTTAAATTCAATAGTGACATAGCGGGTTGGAACTTTAATAGTGACAACACTGCTGTTAAAAACGCCACTCAACCAAACTAAAGAATGTCACGTGTACCACATGTCAACTACATACCTACCTCACCTCTCAGCAAAAAGACTCGCCCTTCCTACTTCACTCACATGCAGAGTGATGTGAAGAACTGTTCCTTTATTAGCTTTTGGTCTAAAGTAAGTGTTGTCAGGATGTTTTCAAAACAAGAACAAAGAAGTTGGATAAAAATTGAATGTGCCAGAGGGCGTACAGCAGGACCATTAAGCTGAATGATATTTGGGCCAGATCGTACCAGCCAAAATTGAGATGCCAATAAAACTAGTGGTGTTATTACGGGCGACCATGACGTTCGAAATTTCTCCAGAACCCCAACAATCTGAAGGTTATGCTGATTCTCGTTTACGACTGTGATGGTGTCATCCTAAAGCATAGCATTCCCCCCACAGCAGACCGTCCAGAGATTCTTGCGGCTGTAGACGGGTCCATTCGAATTATTAACAGAATAGGAGCTGCTACGGGTGTTCTGCGACTTCCACATCGTTATAAACGGGTTGTACACAATGTTGGCGACTATAATAAAGGACTGTAAAACGTTGGGCCAGAAATCCCTTTTGTATTCCATGTAAATAAATGGTTGTCACTATTATTGTTCCAACCTCGTATATCTGCTATGTTCATTGAGTTTATGAAATGCAGTCGTCTAACTTATTCTTAATAATAAACATAAAATAAAACTCAACTCACTTAACGTAATAACTAATGTAAATAAAATAAAATGTACCAAACTAAATAAAACAAGTAATTTAAAACAATTAATTTAATTCCAATTTAGGTCAATAGAGAACATTTTTATCTTAATTATTTTTTATTAAACAATTATCAAAACGATGGTCAAGTATCAAAAAATTATTGATTTTCTGCAAGAATTGATCTCGCATTCTTCACCTTCAAGTAAAAATACTGAAATCCTCGCATTTTACCGACTGAGTTACTGCCTGTAGATCTCTGTTTTCATTACAAATTTCTAAAACTCTATTTAAAGTATTAAAAACAGAACTAAATAGTAGGAATTGAATAAACCGCAATTGACTTAAAGTAACGCATCTGTTTTGTATTTTTTCGCTTTCTTCTTCAACATGATAAACTGCACGAATATTAAACAGGGGCCTTCTTTAGCTTTCAATAAAAAAATCACGAATTTAAATATTTGATGGTACAAGAAAAAGATTTTTAATTTTAACTAAGAAATGAAATTTTTTATTGAAAATTCTTTTGAAAACTTTCTAAAACTCAGGAAAATTTAATTTGATATATAAATCTATAATATTGGAAATAAAGTTAAGAAAAATTAAATGGCGTAAAATTCAATGTGGTGCTAGAAAATTTCTGACAGTTATCATGGAGTATATCAAAACCTTTCTTAATTATTAATAAATTAAAATTCTTTAATTTGCATTAATTTGAAAATAAAATATTCACTATGTCACATATAAACACGATTTTGTTTTAATTTGTTATTCTTTTTGTAAATTTTGCGATTTTAAATACGTTATGTATATTATGCAATGACATGATAACGTTAAATGATGACTAGACAGTTTAATAAAGCCATGATATTTTTGACAAAACATTCTAATATGCTTTAATATTTTCTTATTTTTCACACTTGTTATTCAGCTTGGTTTAGCGAATTTTGACACTTCTCCATTACTATGTACCAGAATAATTTTCATTATTCCGGTCTTTCTCAAAAATAATACCTAAAAATTAAAGTGATTTAAAAGTTTCAAGTTAAAAATAATAGATCACTTGAATTTCATTATTCACCAGAAAAGGAAAGAATTTTAATATCTGTTATTAAAAATGATTAATATCCTTTCATGTTTATTTAATGGTGCTGGAATATTTTTATTCAATCTGCTATTAAAACATAAATTTGATTTTAAAATCGTTTCAAAAATAAACAGGAATTCTTACATAAATAAAATAAAATAACCTCTTTAGAAAATAAGTTTTGTTTTTGATTTTTTTTTCTTGAAATTGTCTTTAGTGTGGTATTTTAATTATTATTACCATTTATAAAATTGTCAGGTTTTAAAGTGACAGCCAATGAAATAAATAATTTCTGTTCCATCTTGGTATTTTAATTTGAACTTGCGTAGATTCAATAACATAACATTTGATGGTTTCGAAATGGAATAGTTTATTTTTTGCTATTATTTTTCTCAAATTGTGATAAAACTTACATAAACTATAATGATAATTTATTTTTATATTTCTTAGACATTGAGAAATTCTTATGTAAACTCTTGTCTTCACGATATCTGTTACTTCGATGCTTATTTTTTTTTTCTTTGTATGAAGGATGGTATCTCAAAATATGTTATAAAATACTTCACAAAAAAATTTTCTCTCCCTCTCTCTCTCTCTCCTTTTTTTTTTTTTTTTTTTTTTTTTTTTATCAACTTTCAGTTTTTTTTTTTTTTTTTTGCTGCTGTTATTTATTTACGGAGAGAAGTTCTTCTTATCAAAGTTGAGTTAGGAATCTAGAAATCTCATCTGTCAACTCAAGATAACAATAGAGATAATAGTTGGACAGAAAGGACAGCTATGAGATTTAATGAGTTTACTGTCCAGAACTGACCAAGTGCGTTGTCAGTTATGTATTGCGATATTTCTTATGAATAAACTCGAATCGTAAACGAATTGCCTAATTCTATATATTGCTTCATTGTAAATTTCTATTTTTACTAATTAAAAGCAAACCCAATGAAAAAAAACACACTTGGAAACCCCTTTCCAAACTTTTCTAGCAAACTCTCTAAAAAACAGATCATGCCAAAGAAAGCCTTACATGGTATTGGCGTAAAATAGTTACATAATTTAACTTTTGTCATGAATTTAATTTTTTTCTGAATCTGAGCAGCTCGAAGTTTTTGGCGATTAATCCTTAATATAAGGTTAATAGTATACGAAAATCGAATTTGTGCTTTAGAAACGTTTTCCTCAACCGATTGGAACAAACATTCGATACAAAACTGTACTTGTAATCACACAATCCCAGAGCAAATTCGATATGGGATTATATGTAATGTAATTTCATTGTGTTTTGAATTATTCTATTCTGAATCTGAATTATTCTATTCTGAATGAACAGATCGACAGATAATCAACCTCTTGTATTTGGCTCAAGCTTTGACAGACGTTCTCACTATAGATGTTAAATTTGTGTGCTGAATATGTCTATATATTCTTAATTTTGTAGTTACCTTTCTAAATTATAATACAATGGCCGGACAGATAATCTTTTTCTGAGCAGATTTTACTCAAAATTTCATAGAAATTTGCAAATTTAGTGTAAAAGCACTATACCAAATCAATCGTAAAGTTCAAAGCATTTCCTAATTATTTTTCAAAGGCAGACAAATACATTTTCTGCAGTGTTTTTCAAGCTCGGGAAGATCTAAAACGTGGAGATACGTCAAAATCTTGATTACGAATTTTTCGCGAATATTATATTTTCTCTATACTGTGTATACAAGAATGCAATTACTGATGAATCAGTATCAGAGATTAGGATTTTTTTACGACTAAGATAACAGTAAAATGAATTATTTCTTTAAAATGTAAGTGAAAATGAAAATTAATAATTACAAATTAATAATTAATAAAAACTAATAATGTTACAAGCAATACATTCTAACTCAATCCACCAATGCGTTAACAATTTTTCTGTGGAATAATATTATCGCAAATAAAGTTCTCACCATCACTATTAGAACGGCGACACTTATTGCTGCAAATTTGTCTAAATATTTTAAAGCGATTAAGCGCTATACAATGACATTAATTACATCGTCACATGGTGGGAAACAATGGAGTTTACATTCTTAATTGAAAAATGGTATAAGATATAAGTAAACATTAAATTATAAATTTGTATAATATAATCGATTGAAAACGATATGAATATTTGAGTGCAAAAATGCTCTGAATAAAACATGTATCAAGTACATGTGTTTGGTCACGAGACTCCAGAAATGTGACGTAACAATTCGAGACAAAAGGAGAAAGGATTTTTTAAAATAATAAACTCATTAACATTTGAATAATAAGACATAGAGCATTAGGAACACCGAAAGTAAAAGTATTTGCCGACAACTAATTGCTCTATTTTTATTTCTAGCGGTTTTCCAGCGTTAGAGTGCTAGAAACCGCAACTAGAGTACGTTTAAGAGGTTTTCTTTCTCCCATCTTTACTTTACGTTGTTGTGTCATACTAAATCGAATACGTTCTACAACTTTGCAACTAATTTTTTTTCTCGTATTTTGTATATTTTCAAGAGAGGAACATTAAATCTACTGTCTGCTAAAGATGTCGCTGTACTCACTCACTGTGTAGCATATGGTTACTCCATTAAATCTAGATACCAAGTTTTTTGCGGTAGTTGTCGCCATTTGCAAGCTAACGTAAAGGTGAAAGCGCTTTCATGAACATTAAATACTTTTTCTGCTATCAATAACCTTTGTCTCAAATAATACAATACCAAAAGAGATAAATTAGGTATCAGGGAGAGAACATTTCTGCTGACTTCTGTGACACAGCCTGTATGATTAAACCAGCGCAGATACCGTCTTTGTCGCTCCGATTTAAAACTACGAGGTCCATTTTATTTTTTCCCCTCAAAATGGACCATCATGTAACCAAATTAAATTAGAATAGTACATTCAACATTTTTATTCTCATTTAGTATGTTTGAAAGTTCGTGAGAAGCATAGAAATTATTGTATACATTAGATATTATTGCAGTACCAGAAATTAATGTATTGTAGGAACTTATTGCCAGAGTTGTTTGATACTTTGAATTGAATTTCATGCTTATAAAGTTTTACTTTTGGAAAAAGGATAAAAATACTCTATTTTTTATTATTTTAGTATTTGTTAAAACAAAGTAGAAAGAACATATGGTAGTTAGGACACGTTCAATAAGAATGATGAATTCTTATGTTTCTTAACTTCCACAATATATTTTTCAACGTTAGGATCATTTCTCGGAATTCTGTCCGACTACAAACTTAATAACTAAATGACACCAGGAAGTTTATGATTTTTGCACCAAAATAATTAATGTTTATCAAGTATCATACAGAATGGCTCTCTGTGGTCTCCCACCTCACATGTGTATGTAAATGAAAATGTCAAGAATTGCAATTTTTTTTATGGAGGAAATTTGGCAGATAAATTCATCATTAGATGCTGCCTATCTGTCCGTCTATTTATTCCTATATGATACCAATAATTCAAAAGGAGGAAATAAATTTTGTGGCATAAACATTTATAATAATCTTTGGAAGAAATTGGTTTCGTGGTACAAACATTTATAATAATTTTTGGAAGAATTTAATTTTGTGGCATAAACATTTATAATAACCTTCGGAGGAAATTAATCGAAGTTAAATAACGCATTCCATTTAGTATGTACACTTAGATTGCAGTAAATGTAACAAAGTGATATTTATATATAATTATCAGCCATTTTTCATAATCACCATTGTTTAGTGGTGACTATGAATAATCTCCAGTAATTATACATAATCGTTGTCATCATTAAATCGACGTCGTTGGATAAATCACATTTACTAAAACATAAAATACACTAAAAATCGGAGGGAAAATACAACGAATTTAATTGTTCGAAAAACTCAACCAACTGAGTTATTTTCTAAACACTTATTTTTAAATTTGTGTTTCAATGAAATAAAAACTAAAGGCAGACATAATTCAAGTCAGCATAAAAATGAAAAAAAAAGCAGAAGAAAAAATCTTTTAAAAATTCTTTACCGAAAGTTTGAAGCTGAAAACTGTAGTTTCAACGCCAGCTAAGTATGCAGAATTTGGTTAATGAAATGAAATCAAAGTTACTTGGTGTATCTTCTTAAAATACATAATATGCTATTTTTTAAAAAATGAAGAAAGTTTTGAACATTGATAAAAGATGAAATAAGGTGGAGAAATGCAAAGCAAAAAAAATAATAATACATTTACTACTTATTATAAGATAAACTAAATTCGGGAACTACGGCTTCGATAGCATGGGCATAGCATCATGTTCATAAAATGTGATTTATGAGAAGTAAAAATCTTATTTTTTAATATTCCTTTTATATTCTAAGAAAAGGATCCCAGCCTACCTAATCATCCTACAGGCATCTAAGTTTAAAGAATTTTTATGAAAAAAATCATTATTGTCAATATTTAAGATTGTAAAGCAAAGAAATACAAAGCGAAATCTTAAAAAAAAATCTTTTTCAATAACCAAAACGTTGAAGCAGCATTCAATAGCATGCACTTAATGGCATGCAAATGCAGCTTGATTCATGTGTAAAAGTCAAAATGTTTTGTTTCCAACATTCCTTTTCCATTCTTTGAAAAGATTCCCAACCCATCTGAGTCACACCTAAAATACCAAACTTGCAAATTCCTTTTTCAACAAATAAAAATCAGAAGTCATCAATAAATTTAAGTACTTAAGAAAGAAAAAGTCACATTACAAAGCTTGTAAATAAAAAACAAACAAAGGAAAAAAGATAGCAAGATATTTTCCAGGAACCTGAACACGGGAAGTGTAATCGATTACATGCATTTAATGTCATGCATGTTCAAATTGATTCATGTGTAGAAGTCAAAATGTTTCGTTTCTAATGTTCCTTTCCAATTCTTCGAAAGGGTTCACCACCCATCTGAGTCACACCTAAAATACCCAACTTGTAAATTTCAACAAGGAAAAATCAGAAGCCATCAATAATTCAAGTTCTGAAAAAAGAAAAAGTATTACAAGCCCTGTAAATATAAGACAAAGAAAATAAAATATAAAAAAAGATCGTAAGATCTTTTCCGGGAACTTGAAACATCAACAAAACATTTTACAACCGCCAAGAATTAAATGAAGCTCTAATTCCTAGTAAATGACACTGGCTTGGATCTCTGCCTTCTTCAGAAAGATACAATGGACTTTTACACATTCGACAGCCGCATTAGCTGTCTGAGGGGTGTTGTTGACAATCAAAATTATTCTCTGAAATCTATTCTTTGCCTCTAAGTTCGCATTTAAAGCTCATTCACTGCAAAACAGGCGCCAAATGAAAGGAAGGGAAAGCAGCAATGGAGCGTGGAGTGGGCTTTACCTGCAATAAAACAAACCCCAACATTTTTTCTCACACTTTTTTTCTGATGTAATTAGCAGGACCTCCCAGATGCTGGAGAAAGAGAGAGAGTGAAATAAAACTCTTCCGACTCAAATCTAGACAAAGATCTGATTCTTCAGATTCGTCGTCACTTAAAGTGTTTGATTCGCTCATTTTATGTAAAACCACTAGGCTTGGTTGATGTACATCTCCGAAACCGTTCTAATTTTATATCCCTATAAAAACCATTTATTTAATTACATAAACTTTGATTTGAAAAAAGGTGTTAATATATGGTCTTTGTCAGTTTATTGATAAATATAAATCTCTTTTGACTCAAATCTAGACAAAGATCTGATTCTTCAGATTCATTGTCATGTAAAATGTTGGATTCGTTCATCTTATGTCAAATACCTAGACTTGGTTGATGTACATCTCCATAACCGTAATGGTTTATATCCTTTTAAAAACAATTTATTCAACTAAATAACCTTTGAATTCAAAAAGGTGTTAATGTACGGTCTTTGACTGTATTATTGTATAATGTAAATCTCTTCTGACTCAAATCTAAATAAAGATCTTATTCTTCAAATGTATCGTCACGTAAATTGCTGGATTAACTCATTTTGCTTAAAAAAACTGGACTTGGTTAATGTGCATTTCCTTATTGCTTCTAATTTTACATCCCTTGGAAGAAAATTATTCAACTGAACAACCTTTGAATTTAAAATGTTGTTACTATATGCTTTTTTTTGTCTCTATTATCGAAAAAAATAAAACTCTTCCAATTCATATCTAGACAAAGATCTGATTCTTCAGATTTATCGTTAGTAAAGTGTTGGATTTGTTTATTTAAAAAAAATGTCCAATTATTTTCTTAAAAAAATTATAGTGAAATTTAGTGTGAAAAGGTTAAGTAACAAGCAATGTATACTTTCATATTTAATAGATTCTTTCTTTAAATTTGAAAGCCTTAAAGCACATTTCATATTTTTTTTACATTTAAATGTCATTAAAGCAAAATACTCATTATATGAAACAGCAAAATTTGAAAATTGAAAATTCAAGGATGATCATTCAAGAGTGAGACAATATTTTATGTATCACTTTCCTAATATAATAATTAAGCTGAATAATTGTGTGTATATGCAAACAATATAATATCAAATTGAAAGATGTTCCCTTACTATGGAAATTGATGTTTCTAATACATATAACATTGCATGTAAATGTATAAAAATGAAACATATAATTGAATTATTGTATGTATACAATATTATATATATATATAACTGGAAGATGTTCACCCAAAGAAAAAATATTACATGTCACAAATTTCTAAATTATAGAAGATTTCACATGCTTAATGAAGGGTTAAAACAATATCCTGGAAATCATGTTTTATCACTAAAAATAAGATAATTTAATTGCTTAGAAACCAGCGGTCCGCCCCTCCAAAAATTCTTCTCTATAATGAATTCGTTGTGCAAGAGAATGCCTTCATTTTTACTGAAAGTGTCGAGTCATTTATGGCAAGTTATTTGTTTAATAATTCTTGGTATGGGTTGATAGTAACCAAAAATCGTATGTGTGTCTTAGACACATTTTTCTCAAATCGCTGCGTTCCTGAATTATCGCTCTAACATGTTTTTGAAAGTATAGACAGACAGACAGTTACATAATAGTTGACTTTGTTTCAAACTGACAGGAGTCTATACTATGGACATTTAACCTGTGTCCCAAATTATATATATTTAGCTATCTTTGCTTTGTAATTATCGTTTAAATTCATATTCGAACTTTCTGACTGATGGACAATCTCTGAACAGATTTTGCTCAAAATTTTATAGAAATCTGCAAACTTGGTATAATGACCATGTACCAAATTTCAACCATCTAAAGCATTTCTGAGTTATTTTCATCATGAACTGAAGGACATTTTCCAAAAATGTTCTTTCTTATTTCAGGAAGATGGAGTGGTCTAAAACATGGTGATTCCACAAAATTTCAAATTCGAATTTTTTGACGGTTACTATGCTTTCTATATACTACGTATGTAAAAAAGTAAAAAGACTTCAAGTGTAATGTGAACCTATAAAAATAATTACCATGTAGACTTTTTAAAATTACTTTTGCATTAGTTTGTTAATATGCTTACTACAAAATCTCAGCTTTTTTTTTAACAATATTTCTTCAACTAAAGCAAGTGCGAACCTACTTCTTATGTTATATAGGCCACAAAATGAAATTTGAGAATTTAATAACAAATACAAATCACAAATTTAAAAGTAAGTGATAAATCTTACACATCTAGAACTTGGCAAGTACTCTTAAGAATGAGCTAAGCTGTTCCACTTAGAAAAGAGGTCTCAACCTCGCAAATCACCAACAAAAATGCTGAAGGTTTCACTTCGTACAAAAACGGATAGAATCATGGATGCTAATCATTTATGTAAAAGAAATCTTAAAGATTTGGTGCTTCCAAGTTTTATTTTTTCAATATAATCGGTAGAATTTTTTCATTTTTCTCTTTTAAACATCCCTTACGACAAAATATTATTGTATCAAAATTCTAGGAAAAAAGTGGTACAATCAAGAAAGGCTTCAAAATCAAGGATTGGAGAGCCCAAGGCATATTGTTATGAAAAAAATTCAAATAATTAAAAAAAATTTCAGGAAATTTTTCATTTTATGGTTATTTTCTAAATTGTTTTTACATAATAATTTTGTACAATATGCAGGTATCGCTCTGATATATATCATTTCCATTTTTCAATCACTCCCATTTTTTTATCGTTATTGATAATCGTCACTTCTATTCTTGTTTTAAAAGACTGCAAATATAATTTTCATTTTCGGTGCAAAAGATTAAAAAAGAGGGGGTTGCCTTCCCGAAACTTTTTCATATATTCTTTATAAGTTTTCCACTTCGCGTGAGTTATGAAATATTACTCTTTGGCATGAATTTTGCATTTTACTGAATATATCGTGTTATCCTTGGCGAGTTATTGGATAGTTAATAATTTGACGTGCATTAATAGTATCCAAAAATCAAATTTGTGTTTCATACATGTTTTTCCAAATCGATTGGAACAATGATTAGACACAAAATTGCACTTGTAATCACAAAGTCACATACCAAAATTTGATACATTAAAATCAATGCATTTTTGAATTATCGCTTTTATATCTTTCTGAAAGTATAGACCGACAGTTGGTCACCTCCTTGTTGGATTTGGCTCAATATTGGGGAGCTATCTACATTAAAGATATTAAATCTGTGTGCCCAAATTTATCTATCTAATCCTCTATCTATCCCATCTATAGTATTAGTTATTAGAACAGCGGGAAGACCTGCTTCTTCTGCACAGATTTTACAAAAATATGGCAGAAATCTGACAATTTGATGCAAAGATTGTATACCAAGTTTTAACTGTATAGCTCAAAGCATTTTTTGAGTTATCTTTATCGCCTAAAGACGTACAGGTGGACTGACATTTTTTAAAGATGTGTTTTTCGAACTCAGAGAGTTCTAAATAGAGGAGGATCGTCAAATTATATGAATTATTATGATCGAATTATATTACGATTATAATACTTTCTATGTTTCGCGTATACAAGAAAGAGAAAAAGGACTCAGTATAAGATTATCTGTAAAGAGAAATCTGCAAAACAAAATAACCATCATCATTAACAGAAAAATAGAAATACATTGTAGATTTATAAATGATATTAAAAATCATTCCTCCAACAATATAACTATTAAACAGAAAATCGTTCACCAAGATTTCGTAGACATTGGAAAAGTCTAGACCTTTATTATACCCAATGAAAAATATTCAGGAAAATATGCATTGATATGCAATGAAAACAGAGAGAGAAACAGATTGAGAGTAAAGGAGCTTTTAATGCCAAATCATTAAGTTAATGGCATAACTTAGGATAGCAGGATGGCAAAATGCCAAATAGCCATAATCTCCAACTTCATCTATTGCTCTCTAACTCGAGAAGTTACCATTCTATAGACCCGCTGATACTGCTTCTACAAAACACTTTGTGGTTAAAAAATAAGCAAATGTAAGGATAAAATCCAGGCTTTTTTAGCATAACCAATAAAATAAATATTGCAAATAAAGAAATAAATAAACCTGTGATGACTAACCGTAAAATTAGAGAGAAATAGACACAAATTTCAATCCACAATTTCTCTGGGTGCAAAATTGTGTTCTGGAATTCGAATTTTCGATGATTACAATACTATATGCAATATTTTATACTTCGTACACGAGAAAATAAAAATAAAAAAATAACAAACACTTTTTATAATTAATATTAGAGAAAAGTATAATTGCCTAAGGAAGGGCCTCACTTAAAACATTTGTCAAGCACTTCAAACTGTCCAGTTACAGTTATTGCATTGAACGATTAAAATAAACTTATAAGATACAA
>JAPMOQ010055483.1:5040423-5113759 GCA_026543055.1 Argiope trifasciata | reverse complement strand
CCTATTGGCTTTTATCGTACTTGACTAAATAGAGAAAGCAAAAAGTGTATTGACCCAAGTGAAAACACAGAGAGGGGGAGAGAGTTAAAGAACTTTTAATGACAAGTCATCAAGCGATCCGTCCTAAGCACTTAATGATTCGCGGCACATGACGAAGTAAAAGAAAAAAGTTTCTTTTCCAATTGTATTCGACTTCTTCTATTTGAAAACATAATGAGGATAGATGGAAATGGAATTCACTTTCCACTTGTTTCTCCCCTTTCTTCAGCGGTCTTATTTTTTTTCCGTTCTAAATTAAAAACGATTATGCTTTCAAGTTCCCCGTTTGCATTTCCGTTGTTGTTGGAGCGCCGCGAACAGGTTGGTGACGAGGTATGGGGATTTGATAGCGATTGTTTTTCTATGTTTTATTTTGAATGTTTTTAATAATTATATCTATGCAAGAAGAGACGCGATGTTATAATTGTAGTTAAGGCAATGACATAAAAATTGCTAAGTGAAAATCCGCTGCAGAAAACCTTGTTCCATTTAACAAGGATTATTTAATAGTTAGCCATCATTCGTTGGACCATCAGCCTTGTATGCCAATGCTAAAAGAAGATATTCGAATCTTCAAGAAATATGACCATCAATTTTTTATGAATTTACATGTTTTAGAATTCTTGAATAAATGAAGATGTGTTTTTTTTCTTTTAAAATAAATAAGCTAAACAAATTATATTTTAGTGTTATCTTAACAGGAAATTGTAGATATCATTCATATTTTAGAAGTCCTTGAACCATTTAACAACTGTTTTTTAATAGTTAACTATCACCTCATCGGTCATCAGCGTTGTTACTGTCTTGAATGCATGGCAGAAAGAAGTTATTACCATCTTCAAGAAATATGGTGATAAAATTTTGATGAATTTATATGTCTTAGATAACTTGAATTTAAAAAATACAAGATATTTTTGTAGTTTTAAAATAAATAAGCATTTTGATAAATTAACATATTTTAACTTGCCTGAATTCTTTTTAAAGATGTTTTTGTTGATTTAAAATAAATAAGCTAAGAGAATCATATTTCAGTGTTAGATCTTGACATGAAACAGCAGATACTAATCATATTTTAGAAATCCTTGTTAAATTTAACAACCGTTGTTTAATAGTTAACTATCCTTCCATGGGACATCACCCTTGTTACTATCTTGGAATACAATGCAAAAAGATATTCAAACTTTCAAGAAATTTTACCATCCCAAAGTATTTGATCATTATTATTATTTGTATTGTATTTTTTTTGTGTGTGTGAGTTTTGATTCGGAGATGTTTTTGATATAACTACACATGATACCATTTTTATTTTTAATATTTTATGACTGTTTTACTTTTATGCAAGATAATAACTTATGAGTAAAAATAACACGAATTAATTCCAAAACGCTTTAAGCATAATAATGGCATGATTGGATAACAATTGGCAGCTTTCTTTATCCCAGAAAAAGTTATTTTACTGCCAAACTCCAAGAATGTACTTTGGAATTCAACGAAACTGCTGTAGACAGCGGTGCAATGTGCGGAAGGAATTCACCGTATGCTCAGATGTTGGCCAGATTTCCGAATCCATCCCCCCATGGGGCCGACCTTTGGTCTGTCGACGAACAAGGCCGGCCCTTGTCCTGGCAGAAGCAAACAGATAAATAAGCGGCAGAGGAGAAAAAAAAGGGCTTCTCAAATTTACGACGATCGAGAGGATAAGCAAGATTTGGCCCGAAAAATGACGACGTTTTGGCGACAAAAAAATATTATCTATCGCCTTTTTTCCCTAAACTAAGGATTTATTATATGTTTTTCTTTCCTTTTTGTATATACCCAAAAATTGCGAAGGAGCAACAGTGAGTCATTCTTTTTTCCCCCTCCTTATCTATTATTTGTGAGATTGTCAGTAGCATACTAGTCTGTAATAGTCGTATGCAGATAAAAATATTTTTTAATGAAATAAATTTCTTTTGTATATACTTTTATTTACAGCAATTATACAGAGAAGCATTTAACGGTTCGCATTCATTTATTCTTTCGTAAATGATATGAGGGTGGTTAATAATTTGGTATTCTTTTTTTTTTTTTTTTTTTTTTTTTTTGCTACATTTTCAAATATGGAACAACTTTGATCAAGAATGACTTATTTAATTCTAAATCCAATACATAGACCAGCTTCAAATGAAAATAACGATATATTCTTATACTCTTTGATATAACAGCAGTATTTATTGTCTAACTTCTTATTGCTGTTTCAAACCACTAATTTGTAAAATCGAGTGGAGTCAAATGTTTGTATTTTTGTTTTGGTATATTCATTAAATCATACCTGCCAGAATTCTTTTGCACTAATTTACGATTGAAAATGGAGGAGGAATTCAAACAATTACTTTATGTGATTATTTAAACACGAAATATATTTAAGATGGCTGAAGTATATGTATTATCTTATACGATTAAATTTCTTATAAATAGTTTATTTCACTAAATCCGTTTCATTTTCACTTATTCTGATTCTAATTCAAATTTTAAGTTGCGAATCATAGTAACAAAATAATTATTTAGGCTCAAGTCATTTGTCTTTATTGCATCAATAGTTACAACATTTTGAGTGTAACAATTTATAAATCAAGTAATAGGCAGAAAAGAAAGTCAGTATAAAACCATATATTACCAAAAGAAAATGAAATTCTGCTTTGAAATCGTAAATCATAACGTTAACAGTAGCAAAAGCGTATGAATATAGCGCTTTGATTTCACATTGCAACAATATGCTGTGACTTATGCCAGTTTGCAAACCTGCTGACATCTCTCAGCCAAGTGAGCGTCTTTTGTTTTTTCAGTAGAGTCAACTAGGGTCAGGAATATGACTTAGCTACTTCTTGCAATCACATTCGCTTACACAACCCATTGCTATAGTGAGGAAATACATTCACCCACCTTACAGATAGAACACAGAAGTGGAAGAGCCATGCCCAAACCAGGAATCAAAACCTGGATGTCTAGATCACGGGGAAAATGCGATATCTATTAAAGTTGTGTAAAAGTGTTTTTTGTGTCATTATATGCTCCAAATATGTGTGTGTGTTACTAATGGCGAGAGCTGGAATCGAACTCACGATCTCAGGGTTCGTAGCCAGATAATATGATCACAAGACTAAAAGTGATCCCTCAATCTTGACGATGATATCTGATTTACAAAGCTTCACTACAATACCCCCGCCACCCCAATGATAGGAGAGACGAAAGATATTTTTTGTTGCTGTTTATTGGCGATCGTATTGACTGGTAAGTTTTAATGCGTCTTACCCACTGTTGTTGTTGTTGGTTGATTATTTATTAGCTTCATTTTATTTATTTTGTTAGCTGATTATTTATAGCCATTTTCTTCTTTATTGGCTTACTTATCGCCATTTTCTTCTTTATTGGCTTATTTATCGCCATTTTCTTCTTTGTTGGCTATTTATCACCATTTTTATATTTTATTTTTGCTGATTATTTATCAGTCTTTTTTTCAATCTGCTGATTATATATTGCCATTTTCTAATTGGCTGATTATTTATCGCCCTTTATTTATTGGTTGATTATTTATCGCCCTTTTTTATTAGTTGATTTTTTTTTATCAGCTTGCTTTTTTTTTTTTTTCTTTTAGGATGGAGGGCGCGAAAACAACTGCATGAAGGTTGGGTATTTATTTGTTTTTACCAATTTCCAATGCAGCAATTGGCGATAGCTAGGCTAGAACGCGCAACCTTAGGATTCGTAGGCAGATAACATGAAAAAAGAGAAAAGTGACCTCGCAATTCTGAGCTATGTTAATTAGCTTATAAAGCTTCCACGATATATATATGTGTGTGTGTATGAAGACATTTTCAAAAAAAGTTTAAACTTCGAATTATTCTATTAGCGAGGATGGAATTAACAATCGTTCACATCGAGATACAATTGCAAAAGAGCCAAAACAGAGCGAAATTCTTTTCGGGATTCTTCAACACGTGTGGCTATTTAAGAAAGGGAAATAATGTATCATTGAAAAGAATTAATTTAGCTTGACAGATTTTTATCCCTTCACTTGGTGCATGTGAAAGCGCGTATTAAAGTAGAGCTCGTACAGCATTAATTGAATAAAAAAGATGGAAACGGAGCAGGAAAGAAGAGAACATTTTATATTTAAGTAAATATGTGTTAAATTAAGATAAATTTTGAAATTAATCAGGAAAATTAGATTTTAAAATATCATTGTGTGTGTGTTGAAAAGTAATTTTTAATAAACACTAATTTCTCAAAATATAAGATATAAACATCTAAGTACAAATGAAAAATTACATACTGAAAATAAGAATTTCAACCTCATGTACTTATAAAATGCTAAAATATTTATAAAGTTCCTTTTTTAATATGAAAGTTTTTTTCAAATAGAACAGGAGTCAAAATGCTAAATCTTTTTCATTATATTCACAGACAATACATATATATATATATTTAATAAATATAAGATTTTCAACGCTACAGACGAGATATCTCGTCTAGATAAAAGTAAATTTATTCTTCAGATATGTATTAGAAAGTTCAATCTATCAAAAATGCCATAAGAAACAAATTTTAGTCCACAGAAACCTGTAATTGGAAGTATTTGAAAGAAGAGATATCTCGCCGATAGGGTTGAAAAGTGTTAAGTTCGCTTATATTATATTTAACAAATATTATGAAAATAAGCCCAATTCATTATTAACAATTGTTGGCTCATAAAACAAGAAATAAGAAATAAATAAGAAAAATAACTGTGAACAAAAAATTTAACCCATTTATATTTGCAACTCTTGATTATGCACATTATTTCAAGCAACATATTGTTTCACTTTTCCAGTCATAACAGGATATACATTTATATTCACTCATTGGCCCTAATTATTATTATTAAAGCATATTAATCAAATGGTGACGGGGACATTAATTTTTATTATTGTTCCCGATGCAAATGGGTTAACGTTAAAAAAAACCCTAGACAAGTTTCAATCATTTTTAATTAAAAAATAAATTAAACGAAACTTGCTTTCTTTTTCATTAGTAGATCAAGTACCTGAAATGAGAGGTATAAAAACACCTCTTTGAACTGCTTTTATACGTGTTTTTTGTATTCGAGATTATTTTTTCTCGTTACAAATCAGATATAGATTTTTTTAATCATTAAAATGCAAATTCCTTATTTCCAGGATATTATATTAACTTGGAATATAAAAATCATGCACATTAAACATCATTTCTAAGGAAAGTGAGGAAAAATAATAGCAATTGCCTATGCATATTAAAAAGCGCGAGTGAAACACACATTTGAAACAACATCAACATTAAAGAAAAATTGTAAACGTTTTAATCAATGACATTAATAATTTATAACTAAATAAGTAAAATCATTATTTAACTAATTCATTGAATTCATTCATCGTATTGCAGCATATATATTTAATGCATTCATCTTGCAACTTTCTTTTTAATGTTTCAATCTACCACTATTCACAATTAATGCAACATATATTCTTAATGTATTCATCTTGAAACATTCATTCTAAATGCATTCATCTTATTTCCACACGATTTAAATTCATTCTTGTAACATTAATAATTAACTTGTTCATCCTCCAATATTCTATCTAATTGCATTCACTGTATTTCCACACAGTAAAGCTCTTTCGTCTACAACATCCATACTATGCAACTAATAGATATGCTAATAACATACTAATGCAGCCATAAAGTTACAGCATAATATTTAATGCGTTTTTCTTGCGCATAATTCTAAATATTTTCTTATTGACTGAACAGATGTTAGAACAGCAAATATAGTTTTCTTCTGTGTGGGTGGAAATAGAATTGTTGAACTACTCATGAAATCTTCTCATGGAGTTTATCCGAAAAGTTTCTTATTACACTGTACACAGTTTAAATAAAATGATTAAAGTTGTGATAGAATAAGAACAGCAAACATTGAAACCTTTTGCTGGTTTGAAGCGTGATTCTCCGTTTCAGAACAATACTGTCTTATGTTTTAAATTGTAAACAATGCAAAGAAAAAAGATGTGTCACCCTTTCTATGTACATAGCGAGTTTATTTCTTCATTCACAAATAAAAAATTGATTTTTAAATTTTCTACAGAATTTTGTATCACCCTGTGGTAGAGGACGAAGATGCACAAGTACCTGACATTCCTATACTAGGAAAAATTCATAGTCCCCCTAACCAAAGAAAATTTTACACTCCCCTTACAACACTTATTCGCATTCGTACTAAACATAACATAGCACAATACACAAATTTGACTTTTTTAAAAATATGCGAAACATTTTAAATGTAAAAAATAGAAAGAAAAATGTTAATAACCACGAATTTGCATTTAAGCAAAAATAATTCTCTACAAATCTAATGATAATGAATTTTGTATTAAATACCATGATATGTGTAAATGTATATAAGTATATCAGTATGTAATTAATTACTTATAACGGGAAGTGGAAATTTATGATGCATGACAGTTTTGTTTGAATGATCATCTCTTGAAATCCGATTTTGATCTTCCAATCATGATTTTGATCTTCTAATAGTGATTTTGATCGTCTAATAGTAGCTCACACAAACACATAACAATTCGTTTGGTGATCAGACTAACTATATGTTTTAAATTGCCGAAACATTTTAAATGTATAAAATGAAAATCAATTCAGTTAAGGGTTACTAGTTTGAGTTTTAAGCAACAAAAATTCGTTAACATATCTAACAATAAAGAATTTTGTAATCAATATAGTTTAGTTTAGTTATATTAACGTCCCGTTTAAAGCAGCACGAGGGCTATTTTGGGACGGACCTCGTAATTTTGAACCACGGTCAGATGACGAGGACGACACCTGAAGCGGCACCCCCTCTCCACACCACACCACACCAGCGGGAGGACGTTTGGCCTGACAGATTTTACGTGCAAGAGACCCCCTCACACGACGGATCTTTGGTGGAATCAAGTCTCGAACCTGCAACCCTCCGGTTCCGAAGCCGAGACCTTACCACCAGGCCACCGCGGCCCAATCAATATAGTGATATGTGTAAATGAATATTATGTGAGTCAGTATGTATTTATAATAAGAGGTGGAAATCTAACGTACACGTGACAGTTTTGTTAAAACTAACAACCTTTTTGATCGTCTAATAAAATTTCGACAAACACATTACAATTTCGTTTTGTGGTCAGATTTTTCATTATTGTAACTCCTCCGATTGACATCATAGTGTTCGTAAAACAAAAGTCAGATTCTCCATTGTTGCATCCCACTAATAAAATATGTTGAGTCGCCAAAAAAAAAAACCCATAGGAAATTCATTTAATGGGATACTACTTATCAATGACCATCCCAAAGCGATAATGTAAAGTTGTACAGAAACCCGATGAGCAAATGGCAAATTTGATAAAATGGAAAAACTCCCATTGTTGAACATTACTAAACGATTACGTAAAGTCGTAAGATTTCCATATTATCAAATTTGCCATCGATGAGCAAATGGCAAATATGATAATATGGAAATCTTCCTGTTTTTATGGCATTCCTAAACGATTACGTAAAGTCGTACAGAAACCCGATGAGCAAATAGCAAATTTGATAAAATGGAAAACCTCCCATTGTTGGACATCCCTAAATTATCGTATCCAATGAATACATCATTCATTTAATGTATACCACTTCAATTTTGTGTTTAGGCGATTGCTTAGAGTCACCTAAATAGCGAAACCTGTCAAAAATAGAAGGAAAATGAGGTCAAGCTAACGTGAGGAGTTAATGGCAATTTAAGAATATTTTAAAACATTTAAAAATCGAAAGCTAAATATATTCCCATTCTTATTCATTTCCACAAGGTAAAGAAATCAACAATGACAAATCTGCGCCCATTGAATCGTCAAATTTGCTTTACTGAAAACCTCTCTATGTTGTGGCATCCGCTGAATACATCATGTGTAATATACGCCATTCCCAATTTTGGGGTTAGGCGATTGTTTTGTTTAGCTTAGTTATATTAACGTCCCATTTTGAAGCAAACACTAGGGCTATTTTGGGAACCGTGGTCAGATGACGAGGCCGACACTTGACCTGGCATCTATTCTCCAAGCTTTCGCACCACACCAGCGGGAGGACGTTTCACTCCGACGTTTTAACGCGCATCAGATCCGCGTACAAGGCTGTTCCTAGGTGGAATCGGACATCGAATCCGCAACTCCCCAGTTCCGAAGCCGAGACTATACCACCACGGCATCAGGTTAGGTGATTGTATAGGGTCATATTCAATTGTAAAAATTCCAAAAAACGGAAATAAAATCAGTTTGAGCCAATATGAGGAGCTAATTGTTATTTAAGAACCTTTACAAAATTAAAATTTTGATCTTGGTCGACCCCAAGAAGAGGCGTCTACCAGAAAGGGTATAAAATCTTGAAGGTCGCCGGAAAATTAAACTTTTAAAAATGTTTAGCTGAATATACTCACTTTCACAATGTGTATATATATATATATATATATATAAAGGTAATCCGATGAGAAAATGGTAAATCTGTGCCCATTGAATTCCCAGCTTTGTTCCAACTCAAGCCTCTCATGATTGTGACATCACTCAACAGTTGCATCCGATGAATACACCACATTTTCATTTAATGCATAACTTTCCATTTTTATGGTTAAATGATTGCATAAGGTCAGCTAATTGCAAGACCTGCCAAAAAAACATGCCACTGTGCTAATATGAGGAGTTATGCTAATTTAAGAATCTTTTACAAAATTAAACTTTTAAAATTCGGAAGCTAAATATATTCACTTTCGTATTCATTTTCACACAATAAAAATTTGCAAAAAAGGAAGACCTTCGTCTCTGAGCTAACGAAAGAAGCAAATGAATCTGTTTGCTTATAGAAAGAGCATTGTTTCGTTTGCATAAACACGGAAACCAGCAGGCGTAAAATACTGTCTGCGGAACCGAGACATCTTCATCTTGCGTAACAATATGTACGCGAACTCGAATGCTAAGTGTCATCTTCAATCGGAAGAGACATTTTGCAGGAAGGTTTCCAGCACCGAAAAGAGGGAGGCAGATGCTTCTCGCCCGCCCTCGTCTCTATAGTTATTACGAGAATTCTCTCTACAATGCCAAGAATATTATTGTTCGTTATCTCAAAAATAGCGAACAGAAGTAGGGCGAGCGAGAACGTGGCAATACGAATTTTTTTTTTTTTTTTGAATTCTACTTGGATTATGAAAAATTGATTGCTTATTAAAACTATTTCAGCTAATGTGTTCTTCATTTAGCTTCCTGGTATACGGACAAATGAATTTCGTAATATGATTTAAATATCACTGAATTAGCATTTTATATATTTTGGCTTTGATGGCTTTTCAAAATTAGGTATTAAGTATGTATCAATTTTCAATAATCCAAATGGAATTCTAATTTCTTTTTCATGTTGCCACGTTCTCGCTCGTTTTACTTCTTGCCATTTAACAAACAATAATATTCTTGGCATCGCATAAATAATTCTTTTAATAACTATTACCTCCCTTCATTTGTCTGGTATTTTTACACAGTTCAATTTCCTATGGTAGTGAAGGAAATCGAGTCAGAATTTGATTCTCTTTTCTTTCAGTAAATTGGTTCAAAATCTGTATATATATATTTACAGAACACTCATACTACTATTTCATTTTGTTTTTATGAAATAACTAAAATTCCTAGCTTGATGAAAAATAATTGATATTTTGTATTCAGGTCTTTCAACAACTGTGTCCAAGTTTGAGTATATTTTTCGTTTCAAGATCTTGAGACTAACACTTTTAGACGCTTATACTGCGTTAAGAGGTAGGACGCAGGAAGATGAAGAGTTATTAAACTTCATTCCGATCATCCAAGTCAGGATCATTGTGCCTTTTGCTCCCCAACTCTTGACTTTCTGGAGTTCTATGATGTCTGCTTGTCATTCCTCTCAATTCTTTTTTGATAAAATAAACTATTCCTGAAAGCGCAGCGGGTCTCAGAATCAGAAAATGACAATATCTACAAACAATTACATACTACTATCTCCTCGAGTTTGAGATCCATTTACACAATAAAATTTCGTAGCGTGGTGAAGGAAATTAAGCTCTCATTTTATGCTCTACAATTTGATCGATTGAGTTCAAAATTTGATACACATTTATAAACTACCACATACTACTATATACTTTCAAGTGTCTGGTATACTTGCATTTCAAGCTCACATATCATACATCATTCGTTTGATGGACTGAATTCAAAATTTGGTACGTTTGTGTAAATGTACACACTACTACTTTGATCATGTTTATATAATTAATTTTCCAAACATATTGAAGTTGATATTTTATACCTCAATGATTTGACCAATTTATTCAAAATTTGGTATATGTCCACAATTTATATGTCAAGATAGAACCAAATTTCGTTCTTATGTTTTTGGGTTTTTGTTTTCTCAAGACAAAGTGAGAAATTCTTAATTTTTTGGTGGATTTGCTCGCAGAATTGACATAAACTTAAATATTTGATGATAAAATCGCATGACAAATTTCATCTATCTGATTGATTATTATTATTATTTTAAGATATTGCCTACGTAGGCCGATTGACTGACACAATATCCCAAATGTTTTTTTGTTTTTTCAGATAGGTTTGAAAAAGAAGAAATTCTTGTGTGTGTGTGTGTGTCTAAGCAATTTTACACACACACACACACAAAATTATTTTAAAAACTAAATATTGTCATGTGTCTGCATGTAGTGTGCAGATGCATATCTATTTCGGACTCCCATGATGCACTTTTCTCATGCCCAATCACATGTTTACAATTCAATTAGAATTCTCTTATAACTTTAAATGAGCCCAAGTAAGTGGTTTTAATTAAGATTAAAAAAACTACTGGAAAAGTTTGGTATGCCAGCTATTGTCTTTGTAACATACAAAAATGCTATAAAAAATTCGCATCGATCTCTACGCGAAGCTAATTTATTCCACACGCTTACTTCCATATAAAAATAGAATTTATTTTCTATTTTTGTAGCAAGAAAAAAAATTTAAAATTTTTAACATTGATTTATTTATTTTGAATTTATAAGAGTTAAAAAAATATCTTAATGGAGTAACACTTCAACATACATTTGCAAAATCCGGGAAAAAAAAGTTTCCGACGAGTGATAAAAAAAATTGCTGATGAAAAGACATTTTTTCAACGTGTCCAAAACGGAAATACCAAGACTAAGTGGCGTAATTTGATCCAGATAAGAGTTTCAGGAAAATGTTCAAAGATAAGATGATCTACTCTTAAAAGATGAAATCGAAACATTTACATACGAGAAATTCATTCATGTACTATTTACAACCAAGGACATCGACCAGAATGATAAAGAACAGGGATAAACTTATTCGTTGGCTTACTCAGATTTATCAGTTCTGTTTTTGCTGGGAAACGTTATTTATTTTTTTGTGAGAGTCTTTCTATTTGACCTTTACTTTCAAAGATCCGCAATGTTATTTTTACGAACTTGATGACTCCAAATGGAAACTACAACTGAAATTCCTCTTAGTAGAGATGACTCGTAAGAATGGGGTTGTCATAACATGTTCTAAAGTATACAATAATTTTTTCCAATTAGTTAAATTTTGTCTCTTTCCAATTAAATTTGAATAATTTAATTTATATTTAAAAGTAATAATAATATATTTCATTTTATTGTTTTTATTCATTTGTATTTCTTATTAGATGGTTTATAATGCTATGTTTAAGAGCTTGATGACTTAAAATCGAAACTGCAACTTAATTAATATTTATTAGTAATATTTAGTAGTAAATAATAAGATTTCTAACGTAATTCACTTCTGCATTCGACGGTTTGTAATGTTATTTTTACGAACTTGATGACTCCAAACTTTGCACTTTTATAATTAAATTTGAATAATTAAATTAAGATTTAAAATAAACTTTCAGTTTTTACCTTTAATTGAGTTCCGCATTCGAAGATCTGTAATGTTATTTTTATGTATGTGATGACTCCAAATAGAAACTGCTACTTTAATTCCTCTTATTAGAAGTGACTCGTGCGTGGAGATGCCAAAACATATTCTACAGAATACAATAATCTTTTTCACTAAACTTAAATTTTATATTTTTCCAATTAAACTTAAATAATTCAATATTAAATAACAATTTTTTATTTGATTGACTTTCGCATTTGACGGTTTTTAAAGTTATTTTCACGAACTTGATGAATGGAACAAAATGGAAGAATTAAATTTAATTCCTCTAGTAAAGACTACCCATTTTTAGTAGCTACAGAGGCACTATAACACATTCTAAAGTGTACGATGATTTTTTCCACTTTGCATTTTCTCAATTAAATTTGAATAATTCAATTAATATTCAGTAGCAAGTAATATGATTTTTGATTTGATCGACTTTGCATTTTATGGCTTGTAGTGTTCTTTTTTATGAACTCAATGACTCCAAATGGAAATTATAACTTCAATTCCTCTTAGCAAAAGCCCCTTTTGCCTTATTGCTGTGAGGTTAGCATAATATATTCTGCGATGTTTAATAGCCTTTTCTATTTAAGCTTTTTATTTTTGTGAATTAAATTAGAATAATACACTCAATATTCAATTGTAAATAATATGATTTTTTATTTGATAGTCTTTTGCTTTCGACGAGTTCTAACATTCTTTTTACGTAATTGAAGATCCCGAATGGAAGCTGCATTTCCTTTTAGCAGAGGCGACTCGTGCATTTCAGACATGGATCTGCTATAACATATTCAGCAATGTGCGGTAATCTTTTTCCACTTAACCTTAGTTTTGCATCTCTCCAAATAAATTTGAATAATTTAATTATTATTTAATAGTAAATAATAAGAATTTTTTTATTCAATTAATTTCTGCATCGGACGGTTTGCAGTGCTATTTTCATTAATTTAATTACCACCAATAGAAACTGTTTCTCAATTTAGTAATAGCTGTTCTCGCATTTTAGCAGGTGAGTATCATAGCTAAAATAATCCATCTAAAGTTTGCGTTATACTTTATACTTCTTGCTCTTTTCCCGATTATGATATTTTTTACATTGTATTAAGAAAATTATTAAACACTGAGTTGCTGCTACATAAGAATTTTAATATACATCTTTTGCAAATAATGCCAGTATAAATAACTTTGAAATTTATAATTTATTTTGCTACTACGATCAAAGCGTTATACGGCCGTCAATGAGTTACATTTCCTTTCATTACTTCAAAGTTAATCATAAAAGCTCTGTTCTTTTAAAGTTTCTTTGACCCCGGTGGATTTGTAGTAGAATTTTGGTTCACCAAAAGTAGTAGATAATAGTCAATCGTAAAAGCTCTGTTAAGTTTCTTTAGCATCTACGGATTCGTCGTAGAATTTTGGTTACCCAGATATAGTCAATAGTAGTCAAACGTAAAAGCTCTGCTGTTTGAAAGTGTCTTTGTCTTCGGTGGATTTGTAGTAGACTTTTGGTTTCCCAGATGTAATAAATAATAGATGCCCACTACTACCATGGAAAATTAACTGCCGGAAATTTTTCTACCTGATTTCCTCAATTTACGATCGAATCTCGTTCCGATTGAATATTCTTAAATGAGATTTTTATTATTGAATGCTATTTTTTTCCAACGAGTATTAACATTTGTATATAAAACATAAAAATGTGATTTATGTACATATAATTATTTATCTAATGTGAAAAAAATATGTATATCTGATAATACGTAATGTAAACAACAAAAAGTATAAAATTCCGCTTTATCATGAAATTTATTTTTTGCATTCGTTCGTGGAACTAGTCTTCAGCAGCATCAAAAGAAAATCTAAATATTCCAGAAACACTTTCTGAAGAGTGAATAGTTGTCTTTTAATATTTGAATATCTGCTTAAACAAAATGACTAATCGCTTTCAATGCGCACTAGATGATCAGAAAAATGATATTAAATATATGTCACAAAATTAAATTGTTTTGGTCAACTAAAAATAATAAAACAGTAAATATCTCAATACAGAAGGATAGAAAATAAGAGTAAGTGCACGTATTGCTTTTACACAATAATCAAAGGTACAATTTCAGCGAGCACAAATAAAAAGGATACTACAGAAAAATAAAAATTCTCTATTTATTTATTTATCAGCATTTAATAAATGAAATACGTATGTACGATTATTATAAAGTAACAACTTTGTATACATTTTAATAATTTATAAATGTTCATATTCTATATAAATGCTTGACAGGAATCACTAATGCTTCGACTTAAAAAGAATTTTCATTGTTTAAAAAAATTGCATTTATATACTACTAGCAAAAGAAAAGATAAATCATGAATATGACCTAACTATTAACTTTTATAAAGGCATTTTATATCGGAAGGATCATTATGTTACTTTAGTTGCAACATTTTTTAATGTAAAGTCCACGAGAAATCAAGAAAATAAAAGCTTTTTTAAGTCTTAAACTAAGGTTCGTGCAATATACTTAGATATTTTTCAGCAATTTTTAGCAAAAACCATTCAAAAAACTTATCCTGATTTAAAACATTGTTTTAATTTCAAGTTAAAATACATATTCAGATAAATTTCCTTTAAATTATGCTGAATAAATATTATAAATCAAATTAGCTTTTAACAAATTATTGCTACCAAGGACTTTCTGTTTTATGTATCTTCTGATTTCTGAGGCATTTAGTAAAAAATTTACGAAGTTTTAAATACAATGTGAAAGTTTAATTACTTGGGTTTCATATAAGTTTCACTGAAAAAAAAGCACTGTATTATAAATAGTGAGTAAGGTAAAATAAGTCGCTACTCACATGCAAACATTCTGCAGACGTAAATATGTGCGGTTGTTTTCGGAGGAAAGTTATCCTTTCTCTTGTCGGCACATGCCTCTCTTTCTTAATTAGGAAGTCCTAGTTGCAGGATGCGTGTCTCCGCGACTCAGCGACATCTGTTTGGGTTGCGCGCCGCGCTCGCTTTCAAAGAGGGTTGCTGTCCGGCGCCAAGCGATGCCAATATTCGCTCGCCAAATGGAGACGGCTCTTTACACAATAATTACAGCGGAAAGGATAAGCGAACTAAAGATATGACGGCACTTTTCATTTAATGAATTACGTCTGAAGTGCTACAGAAAGGATTAATAGAAATGATTTCTTAATTGTAAGAGCGTTTTTATTGCGTGATAAATTTTTTTCGTTTAGTAATTAAATCTTTTATAAGTAGGCGAGTCTTGCAAATTTATACATTTTTAACTCGTATTTTTTTTTAAATTTCTGAATGAATTATCAATTTATCTTCTATAAATCGAATTTAATTATTTTGATACGAATCAAAACAATTGATAAAAAATTATTCCTGAGCTGATTTTGTCGTTCAAATACATTCGATTGTAAAGTTATCCATAATTATAAATAAATTTTGTATGACCTTGCGTCATTCAATTTGTTTATTAACATATACAATAAAGTAAGCAATAAAAACTCCATATTCATTTAATTAAAAATATTTTAGATGTGAATTTAACATTTTATTTTGAAATTTTATTCCAATATTTATTCAAAGTGCTTTAATGCAATATTTAAATATGAATTGCATACTTATAAGCATTTATTTTAATGCCTATAAAACGCTTTATTGTAAATAATAAACATTATAATGAGTGTGTATTTGTTAAAATTATGCATTTGATTATTGATATATTTTGAACTAAAATTATTATTTCTAAGATATTTTATGAAATTTTAATTATAATTATTAAAGCTTTACTCATAAAAATGCTGATTATTTAATTTTTAATTTTTGAAATATTTATTGAAACTATCATATAATATAATTATTTATTGCTGTGCTTAGTTAAAAAAACAATTCTTCTAATCCCATTGACCATTAGTTCTAATCAGTTTCCTAATTCCATTAGTTCCAGTTTTTCTAAATTCGAATTTCTGAGCAATCATAATTCGCATTGGGGTCCGTCAACTTCGAACATTTAGCCGCTTCTGTCTGTTTGGTAAGAATCACAGAAACTAATCAAAACTGAAGAGTTTTTAGATTGTCTAAGTTTCAATCTCTATATTGAATTGATTCCTTTTAAATACTGCAAAGTTCTAAGTTATATATTTCTTGAAATTATTTTTCTTCTGTATAACAATTCAGATCTGTATACTCTTAGATGTTAACATTTCAACCTCAGCAATATGATATGTCTTTTAATAAGTGCATGTTGCTGCATTGTTAACAGACTGTAAAGATATGCTACTTATGGCACATTGTTTTCATAAAATCAACCAAAACTAGCAATGGAAACACACACACACAATGAGGATTTTTTTTCTGCCATTGGCTTGCCCTGAAATAATTGAAACTATCATATAGTCTGATCTCGAATTCTAAATATATACATTCCATTAAGAGATCCAAAAAGCCATTTAAGAGCTTTTCTTTGCTCGAATTTGGAAAATCAATAAAGTTTTGAAGTTCAAACCAAATTAAATGCTGTTAATTCTATGAAAGTAGAATGAATTTCATTGCACAACTGATCTTGTAACATGGTATTAAATCCCTGCGAATTATACGCCGAAAGATTTCACATCAAAATTTTCAATGGTTGAAGATATAATACCAATGTATCCACAATGTATTTGTGAGATGAAAATACTTCAAATCCTCTTTGAAAGCTTTTTTTTAAAAGATGAAAACTTGTTTCACTTCGAGACAACAATAGAATCATTATTCTCTATGCTGTTTGGTAAAAATCCACATATTGGCATTTTAAAACTTTTTGGATATTAATCCCTTATTTAAATATGCCCAACCTATAACGTTGGATATGTGATTTTTTCACTGTTTTAACAAGGACTACTAAAAAAATTTTTAACTCTTCAGAATTTCTTGAATGTATGGAAGGAACGCACATACTTACTTTGGGGTTTATGAACGACATGCTAATTCTTGAACTAGAAACTTCCGGACCCAATCCAAGCAGAAACATGGCATTACCAAAGAAAAAGATACACTGGGTCTAATTTAAAAGTCAATGGGAGTAACAATATTTAATACCATAAACAAAATGCACAGGTTTGAATATTTTATCGAAATTTTCGACTTATTCTCCTGACCCTAAAATTCCTGATTATGTTCAAAAGAGTGGCCCGATTAACCACTTCCTGCACCATTAATAATAATCTATGAAACTTTGAAAGAAAGCAGAAACCACTACGTAGCAAAGAAAAGGGTTTCATTTCCATAACTGATTCATTCATCTAAACGAATTAATGCTCAGTTTTTCATATTTGTTAAAAATTATCAAGTATATTCATGATCCTTTATCAAGTCTTGCATTGCTAATGATTATCTGAGCACCTTTCAAAGGAAAAACCATTGATACAAGGAAAGATGCTTTATAGATACTTCCACATAATTTATACATTTATCTAAGCGACTTACGTATATGCATATTTGTTTGAAGATATCCCGTTTATTCAAGAAAAGTATCTTGCACTTTGTCCATTATTATCCGAACATCTTCGTCCCTAAGCACTGAGTACCAGATTATACTGTGCTGCAACATAAATTTTGCTTCAATGATTAAATCAAACCTGTCGATTGAAAGAATTTTATCCATATTTATGCAAAATTACTCAATCTATTCAATAGAAACTGATAAGCCACATTCTGTCCTATGTTAGCGGTTATCTTAACGTCTTCTTACCTTTATATATAGATAAAGATTATACCTATGTTTACTAAAAGATTCTTGCATTTCTTTTGTTGAAGATTAACCATTACTTGAGATTTTTGAATCATAACCATCACAAACTAAACTATTTTCTGTGTGCAAAACCGTTCGGTATGTAAACAATACCCCGATTTAGCTAGAGGTCATGCGGGAAATTTGATGAGACCGCTGACCATATTCACATTCCCTACACTATTTCTTGTATGGAGGAAAAATCTATCAATATCATTGCTTTCCACCACCACCCACTCTGTGAAGAGAGTCTGACGTCAAGTTTGATCTCGTTCAGATTCAATTTAGATTTGATGCCTCTTATAACTAGATCGCTTAACTGAATGAATTCGATTTAATTCTTTGCGATTTTGTTATATATCTTAGTTACGCATACATTGGTATTTCCCATCTATATTTTTCATTATTCATTTTCCATTTAATAATATTTAAAATAATTTCCTGTTGTTTAAGTAAGGAAGCATTTTACTATGCAGCAAATTTACGAAATAAAAAAAATTACAAAATCAAAATCGTGTCTATACATCTCGATCCTTCTGCTCCTAAATTCCCTGGTCGACTTTACATACTGATTCTTTAAAACAAGAAAAAAAATATCACAATCAATACGAATCAAAACTATTTCGAAGTTCGTTTATAATGACGCCATACTTTCGTCACAAAGTGGAGGGTGGTGAGTACCAATGATCTTGCTTGATTTTCCTGTATGCATGAAATAGGGTAGGGAATGAGAATATGCAACCTGGCACGAAGGAACAAACGTCATTTGGTGATATAGGACCTTTACAAGTAACAAAGAACTCTCTAGAAACTTCGCATATTGGTCCAGAAAAAAAATACATTTTAAATTACATATTAAATAGCGAAACATTAAAAAAGGGATTAAATGTATGTTAACTTTTTACATTAAAAGAGTACTAAATACAAGAGCTGTGACAAAATGCCATTAATAGAAAATGTAATAACTGGAATTTTAAAAAGTTATTTGACGTAAAGTTTCTTGACCATCTTAATCTGTGCTCGCCATGGTGCATAAGTTTTGATCATGTGATTTATAGAGCCTTCTTCTTTGCTACACTGACAAATCGAACTTTTGTCAAAGAAACAGTTTTTATGTACAGAAAATACACCATGCCTTGTGTATACTTGGTTAAGATAAAAATCACCCTCAATTCGGTTAACATAAACGTTTTTGAAATATTGATATGCAGTTCTCCCCCTGATGGAATTATTCCTTCTCTCCTGCCAGTCCAGAATTACTAGTTTTTGTGTCTTGTTTCTGAGTGGGATTTTGGACTCATGGAAGGATATTTCTTGGGTTCCTGAGTTATTGTGATATTCATATCAAAGGCGAAAATATATCAAAATAATCAAATATTAATTATGACACAAAATTAAGGCAGAAACCGAAGATTAATCATTTTGAGGGTTTATGAATTCTCCATCACTAGAAGCTGCAAAGTTAAATAAACATTATGAATAAACTGTATTGCCTAGTAATCTACTAAAAATGACTAACAGTCTTAACTAGAAAAACAGATAATTTTTATTAACTAGCAATAATTTTTATGCAATTCGTTTACTTATTGGTAAGTGCTTATTTAGTTGAAGAAAATTACATTTCGTTTTTAAGTCGAAATGGGTTAGCGAAATGTAAATAATTGAAAGTAAATCTTTTGTGACTTAAAATAAATTTTTTGGAGATATGGAGATAATTTTTGTTAAAATAAATTATAATTCAAAAAAAAATTATCAAAGATTAATTGATAGAACATTTATCAAAGAAAAACAGCCGTTTAAACTGAATTTTAACAAATTTTATTTCTTTTTTCATAATAAATACGGATAAATATTGTCATAGATATAAATACGCAATTACAGAAAAACTTTGTTAGATCTATTAAAATATTCTTGATTTTAATCATAACAATTCTTATTCATTTTAAGTCTTAGTAGGAAAAGATGAATCTATTATCGTCGACAAAGCACACACTCACAACAGTAGTTAAGTACTTGGGAAAATTAATTTAACGTTTAAATAATTGAAAATTTTATATTAAGCAAAATTTCATTTTGGAAGATAATTATAGTTTTCTAAAAAGTTAATTACTTTGCAAAAAAAATGTTAATTCTTCAAATCGTGCAAAAAAAATTAAAGAAAAAAAAAAGAATAGAATAGGGCAAAAAAAGAAAAAACAGTCATTAAATCGCAAGTGGTTTTCCTAAATTGATATAAAAGAACATTTATCAAAGAAAAACAGCCGTTTAAAATGAATTTTAATCAATTTTAAATATGGTGGAATGCAACATTAACTTAGATCTCATTAAAAACTAAAAGAAAAAAATCTGATTTTTCTTCTTTTTTTATGAATTTTGAATGCGTCTCGTTCATGAAGATTATTCATTATGGGCGGCAATCTTCTTTCATAATATTATTTAAAAAACTACTTTCAAGCATAAGATTTCTTTTTTGATTTAAAATAGATTATTCATACATAAAATCCAGAATTTAAACCTCTTAAATATAAAGAATACGTTTAAAATGGTAAATTTTAAGGCATACAACTTATTTAGGCCATTGATATATTTGTTACTTCACTAAAAAGAAAATGATTGTCAAATTTGCAAAAACAACAAGTTTACCAACAATTCTTACCTTGCCAACAACAACACAACATGAACCAACCTACAAAATTTTTTAAAAAATTGTGTACACTCAACTTCTAAGCTTATTATTTGTTTTTTACTGTTGTGCTCTTGTTAAGATTCAAAATAAAGCTTAGAGTCGCTAGGTTTGATTGCATTTGTTGAAAAATGAGAAAATTGAGAGGTACGCTCTCTTTTTATAACGATGACCGAAATTGGAATCTAAAGTAAACATTCTTCGTCTTTGTCAAGAACAAGAAAGTAAATTTATTTTTTAGTAAAAAAAAGCAATAAAATTTCCTTTTTCCCCCGTCCTCCTCCTCCTTCTTCTAGAATCTTCATTTCGGGATGAAATCTCAAGAATACCAGACTTTCTTAAGTTTTGATTGTTGACTAGCCGTCCTTGGCGACCAGCCGGTTAGCTAATCTTAATATTCACTAAATATTTTATCTTTTAATAGCTTATTTAACAGAACATAGCAGTTCCATTACCCTACCTTCCCTTTTATATAATAAATGGCGATATCTGATTAGGTGTACATCCCACAGTGCATTGCGATTGCAAATTAGGACATGATACGCTGCTCTGTTAAGGTAAGCAAGTTAACTTCTAGTATTATTGTTGCTGATTTTTTCTTATTGTTGATTTACTGTCATGTCTTATGTTTTACTTAACTCTCTTGACTTGCTGATTATTGTTGATCTTATTATTGTCGCTGATTTTGTTTTACTCTTAAATTACTGATTACTGATGATTTTATTATTGCTGTTAATATTGTCTTATTGCCGAATTGATGATTGACTGATTATTGTTGCAATACTGTCTTGATTTATGATTTATTGTTAACTTACTGATTACTGTTGCCCATCTTGTCTTATTGTTGACCTTTGGCAACCAGTCAATTAGCTGATCTTAATATTATTAAAACGTATTTATTAGAATGTAGCAAATGCACTACTCTATCTTTGCCTTCGTATTTTGTGTGAAATGTGATCATTAAGGAAATTTTCTCGAAAAGTTGGTTAATTTTGCTTCCACAGCATGGATTATAATGATCTTCATTCCACCAAAAGAATATTTTTAAACGTCAAATGTTGGTAGTCATATAATTCACATACTATTATAAAGGCCTTAAGCCATTATGCACAACATATCTCTCACATTTTCTATTAGCTCCCATAAAATTCCTTTAAATTAAAGTGGAAATGATTAAACTGCAATTAATATATTTAAAAAAAAAACCTTTTTTATTGAAATCATTTTTTTCAAATACGAGTTCTTTGAATCATCTCTTCTGAAATCAGAGCAGTTAAGCATTTAAATATTCATTAAAAGTATAGAACATAGTTAAAATATAAATGTTACTAGAAGATTCATGAATAAAAATTATTTTTGAAAATATGCTGATGGATTTCTTTTTTAATATTTTAATGATTTATTTATGGATAAAATATCATAAAGTCATGCAATATTTTTTTCTGAAATCCATTAATCGTTTGAACTACTAATACAGAATTAAGATTTAATTGAATTAATCTATTAATTGAAAAAAAAATTCTCAAAGTATTAAAATTCCCCTGACATGCAGTAGTATAAAATTCGTAATCAGCATGTCCAGAAAAAGGGAAAATTTCGTTTTCATAAATTCAAATAAAATCTAATTAAATAAATGTGTGTGATATTGATAAGCTACTTTTACTTGTAATCTCACTCGTTTGAAAAGACTTGGAGTAACAATGCCAACAGAAATAAAGCTGTTCGATAAACGTACTAGCTAATATAAATATTTAAAATTTAAAATTGTTGTTTGCAATTGTTTGAATTTACTTGAAAAATAAATTTTCGAAATCTATTTAAGTTGAATTTGCACATAGCTTGACTTTAATTTTTTATTTAAACAAATTATTCTACTTTTTAAAATGATCTTTGCTAGAATTATATTAAATATTGGATAGAAGAAGCTTGAAAATTTTTTAAAAAATCCGCCGAAACAAATGATTGATATTCATTCATTTGAATTTTTAAATCGATATTTAAAAACTGCGCATACGTTCACTAGATGGCAGCAACACAAATTCGTCTTTACATTTGCATATTCTTTCTTTTCTCTTTGTTATGATTCTGTGTTTTATTATTTTATTTTTTCGTTTCGTAATCTGAACTTCAATCTTACATAATATTTCTTCCTCGGCTATAGTTTCGTCTTCTTCAGAAAAGAAACATGGATTAGCATTATAGTTTGTTTTAATTTTTAAACAATCCTTCAAAAGTAGTTTGTTTTTATTTGATGTTTACATTGTAACGGTATGTTTTTCGATGTTTTAGCAAATAGGATTTCATAGTAGAATTTGCATTCTTTATTTTAATTGTCGTAAGTTGAATTCTTTATCATTTTTGATATTACAAGTTGAATTTTTCGGTATTCATATTAATGCAAATTAAATTCTTTTCTATTTTCCATTGTTCTATTGCTCAAATAGTCTTGTTTCGTTAAAGGCGGAGTTATAATTTTAAAACGGAAATTGTTCCTCCAATATTGCAATTCAATGTGTGTGACGTCCCCCCCATCCCATTTATTTTTTTAAGAAAGTAGAAATTTTATTTTGATGTTCCGTAACGTGTGCATATTTCTTACTAATTAACCTTTGCGACTAGTTGTTTCATCGGGCTATGGGTTACTAAAAATTCCATTTATCACCTCAGCAAGATATTTTGAAATTTCACAATTCATTAAACTTTTCTCTTATGTTATTTCAAAAATTTACATCGCTATATTCATTGCGCTTTGCACTTTTTTATTTTCTGCCTTTATCTTTATACATCCAATTATATCTCAGGTTAATGTCGCAGTATTTTAAAATGGAAGTACATCCCCTCTTTTCCACCACTGCTTGGGCCGCGGCCTTGCACTCTTTTTGGGCCGCGGTGGCCTGGTGGTAAGATCTCGGCTTCGGAACCGGAGGGTTTCAGGTTCGAGACTCGATTCCACCGAAGATCCGTCGTGTGAGGGGGTCTCTTGCACGTTAAATCTGTCAGGCCAAAGTCCTCCCGCTGGTGTGGTGTGGTGTGGAGAGGGGGGTGCCACTTCAGGCGTCGTCCTCGTCATCTGACCGTGGTTCAAAATTACGAGGTCCGTCCCAAAATAGCCCTCGTGTTGCTTTAAACGGGACGTTAATATAACTAAACTAAACATCCACCACTGCTTGATTCTGAACTTAAACCTTAATTTTAAGTACAACAAAATATTAAACTTATTAAACGCATGCTTTATACCAAAACCTACTTAATATGAGAAAATAAGCCGAATCATCATATTTGGATCACAACAATGGGGAAAAGGCCAGGATGAAATGTTATTAGATGAAATTTTAAATTCCGTGTATAAAAAATACTAAAAAACAAAATGTTGTAATCATCTAACGATTCGACTAAGATATTTTGAGAAGTCCTTAAATATTTTGGTCTTCTTAAGATCGGAAAACCTTTTGAAAAAAATTAAATCGTTCCATCAATCTGCAAGTCTGTAAAATCGTTCCATTCGTTTCTAATTAGATCAATAGGTGAAATGCAGTAGTTTTAAAAATCAATAGAAGCAAATAATAGAATATAAAAATGCTTTGCTAAATACAAAATTTAAACAAATTGCTGAAAGAAATTAATTGATATAACATTCAGTTGTCCTGTAAAGTGAAAGTACAAGGATGTGGATACTACTGTTTCACTAACCACTATGTAATCTGGCCCGCAAAAACTTGATATTTCTTTCATGGCTCAAAAGAGTTACTTCTATATCTTCTGTTAAACCATTTTTTGTTGTTGTTTTGTTCTTTTTGTATAAAATAAATCTACTCTTGTTTTTGTTAAAATAGTGTAGCACTTCTTGATGCTCTGAGCATTTTAAGAAGAGTAATCTTCCTGTACCTCCATAAGGAATCAAGATAATAAAAATGGCAAATTTCAGCTCATTGATCATTGCTACAATCTAGTATCAAAAGAGGTCCAAATCGTCAATTTTATTGCAAGTAGGGGGGGAGGGCTAACACATATATTAGAGAATATACGAAAAAAATTGTGTGGAGACCACTCACATCTATTTAAAATTTGAACATTTTAAGAATTAAAAGCAGATTCCCTTTTGATAGTTGAAAATTAATTAAGGAAAGATTCTGATATTTAAAAAAATTATGTAACTTCACATGTTTAATTTTTTTTTCAAAAAATGAATTTTGAATTTGTTTTTTGTTTCCTGTATTTAATAATATTATTAATTTGATCAATATTATTTTAAAATAATATATGATATATTTTACTGTCTTTAAAAACTGACCTAAGTATAAATCTTTTAAAACAAGTGTTTTAGACGATTTTAAAAGCATCTTACCCGTAATCTCGAAGAAATTTTGCTAATCATTGAGCAATGCATTCTCTGATTGTTTATTTGCCGAAAATAACAAAATTAAGTATTGGCTATTGTGTTACAATTAGCACAAACTACATAATACTAAGATATATCAACCATATTAGTTCAAATAGCTCAGCATTATTACTAAATAGCCTAGTAAAAATGAAGTATGTGTAATTAATTCCATTAAGTGTACCTCTAAATGTGTGTTAAAATCTAATTATTTATATTTTTTAGAAATTAATTATTATTTATAATGAATTTTTTTTAAAGTTTTTTATGACTGATAACAAAATAATTTTTCTTTCATGAACCATCTTCCTTCAATGTTTCATTTTAAAGAATCATACGTGGGCAGATTGTGTATGTTTGGAAAATTTTTAACCTAAAGAGCTTTCATTTTCATTTTCGGCTTTCTATAATACATTAGGTATGTGATTTATCTGTACCAAAAAAAAATATTTCAAATTTCGCCAAATGGGCGATACAGTTTAAAAGCTGGCAACCCTGATTGCTGATAGATGCCTATCACTGCGGAGTCATAGATGTCTACCGGAGTTTTTTTCTGTCAACGGAACGCGCTGTCGGAGAGATGAGATACGATTGGGTGGGAGGGGGAAAAGACCACGTGCGCCTCTCCCTGCGCGAGGGGTGCTCCCTACCAAACAGCAATTAAAAGGGACAGTAAGAACCAAGGACAAAGATTTTAAGAGATTCTTTTGCTTTTATTTTTTTTTTTTGGAACGTCATGTTTGGTCTTCAGATTCGCTCATCTCCCAGCAGAGGTTCACCTCTCCGTATGGGTGTTGTCACCCTACTAGTTGAATTCGCTATTGTAACTCTGTTTCGAAGAAACCGGCCATTAACATTGTTCATAAGAATGTATCATGGATTACACTTGTTTCTTTGTACTAAAGTCCTGCCTCTATGGGCCCAGTTTTCAAATGTTAGGTCTTCCCAATTTCGAAATGTCAGTTTGTTTGCTTTCTTCTTTTAAGATTTAGGTTGAGCCTGGCATTATTTTTCTACTTAATCAAGCTGTTCTTTCAGTGTGGTTTAGGTACTTTTACATAACTCGTAAAACACACATAACGTAAACACACATAAACGTAAAACACACACACATAATATGTAATTTTTTATTGCTAATTTCCCTTTTTTATTAAAAAAATCTTTAGGTATTTTAGCAGATTTGTACTATACTACAAGTTTAAAAACGAGTTGCATGTGTCTGGTATCATTGATTAAACAAAGTTATATTAAAAAAAAAAAAGATATAGAGTTATTTTCTTACACATGAGAAATTAGAAAAGAAGATATCTTGTTCTTCGAGACGTTCGGCATTGAAATTTGATGAATCCTCAATCAGTCCAAAAAACATATTCCACATTGATGATCCAGAAATTGAGTAAGATTATGACAAAAAAAAATGAATGCTATCTATATACAAAAATATACTATCTATCCAATTTATATAATATCCATAATACTATATTCCGAGAATCTGTTTGTCAGTTAGCTCGTCTTCATGATAATTTGGTAACAAAAAAGCTCATCAAGTGTTAATTAGAATTCAGCATATGAATTGAACTTAGTAATAGTAAATCCGTATTTTGGTTATGTGTGTTTGTTTGTTTGTTTGTTGGTGTGTGTGAAGTGCGTGTGTGGTTGACGTCAAAATTACAACAGGGGTTATTTAAAATTTAGCATACGAATTTAGTCTTGAAATTGTAAATCTGTAATATGTTGTGGATTGTTTGCGGCGTTAAAACCCTTCTTTGACACATTGTCATAGACATACAGTAAAATTCATATAATCTAAAATAAGATTTAAACTAAATGACTAAAATATGAAATAAAAATTTATGAAACTGATCAAATAATAAGAGTTCAAAATACAACTAACATAAAACCTTTTGAAAAAGATAAAGACGAATCAATGGAAGAAATCTATGAAATTTCAAGACTGAAAAAAAAAATCATATCATGTGTCAAAAGACCATTTGAAGTTATTCACAAGTGACATGAGCGTTTAGGATTTTTTTTAAAAAAAAATGTTGTTTAGCTAGAGTTTTAAAAACATATTTCGGGCATTTAAATTGTGTGTGTCGATATATTTTGCCATTAGTAAGAATCGTTGTATAAATACAGTATTTCGAAATAAAAGATTTACCTATTGCTACTTCACATTAATTTTACTTAAAAGCTATTAAGATAAAAGTTAAATTAAAATTAATAAATTCTGAAAATTACGTAAGTAGATGAAAACCAGCTGATAGAAAGCCTTGCATTTACTCTCTATAAACTTTAATTCAACTCTGAATCTATGCCTCAAAAGTGGATTTCTACTCATTAAAAGTTAAAGAAAAATTCACTGTGCTGGTCACCATACTTTTTATATTATACAACATATCTTGCATTTTTTGAACCACAAATTAAATCTCCTTTTCTAATTATATGGCTGAAGGTGAATTTATTTTTTAAAAGAAAACAAACACGTAAATACTTTAGATTAAGAATGGGTTAGAAAATTGAGTTCGGAATGAGATTTTGAATAATGGATTTATACAATAATAATATTCGTTCGCAAAAAATGATGAAGTTCAAAATCATTCGAGAAAATGGCCTTCAAACATTTTAGTATGACTTGATACCCTATTCAGCTGTGGATGTTGTAAACTGGCTTATCAGAGCAGTCGGTTGTCTTCTTATCCCCGAAATCAGGGTTATAACTTTCACTACTTTAATTTATTTCAAAAAATTTAAATTAAATTAAATATTGAAAAATAATTTTAATTTTGGCTATTCATTTGTATACAATAATAAATTTTCATTCACCTGATACTTGAATTACAATAAGAATTTGATTTCCAATGGGTAAAATAATACTAAATATAAATTCAAAGTTGACGCATTATTCAAATTGCATATAATCACTAAAAGTTGTAGATTTTAAATTTAACTAAACTACTCTGTCACGAAAATTGGAGAGCAGACGATAATTTATTAAATAAATGCATATGCAAACGTTTCTGGCATTTTCATATTCAAAAGGAAATCGTGGAAAGCAGGTGTTAAGTCTTTGGATGCGCTGGCAGATGGCCCTAAATTTAATGATACCAAAACGCTATACGTGCAAGAATCCTAACTAAGAATTGCTATCAGAATCGCTAAAAACGAAAGGAAAAAAAATAACCCTTTATTTGCCACATTATTTATCGATTTTCCAGTTTTATTTTTGCATCATTACTCCATTGTATATAATTTTTAGAAATTACTTAAAAATAATTTTATTAATCATTATAGATTTTCTTAAATTGTCTTTAACTGATGCTTAACTTACTGTCTGCTGTGATCTTCCTTCCGTGTCCTTTTGAATACGATCAGAAAAAATAGTTTCATTACGAAGAATCTGCATGAATTAGATGACATTTTTAAAAATACGTTTGACATATTTATCAAGTATAGAGCATCAACTTTACTTTTAAATTCTTCATGACTTCAACTACAGCTCTCCCAGAAATTATGAACAGATGTATCAGTTTTTCTTGGATTTTGATGTGATATGAGAATATATCATCCTTTATTTAATTCAACATAATACAGATAGTTTCAATATTTTGAAGTTCAAATACCGGTGCCTAGTAATGAATAGTAAATTAAATTATAAATTTAACAAACTATTAATTTAAATTAAATAATTTTGAAAAAAGGAGAGTGCATCTATATTTGTAATTATTTTATATTAGTGCATCTATGTTTAAAATTATTTTTCTTTCAATTAAAATTCATATAATTGGGAGAAATATTAATTTTTACATAGAAGATGAGTAGAATAATAATTAATTACGTTTACATTATAAATCATTATTATTAGCTATTAAACGTTACATATTTGTAAATAGTTAATTAAACTTAAATAATTAAAAAAAGAAGGACACATGAGGAAATCAACAATGAGTTTCGAAATGATTACTTCTTGTAATCGAAGGCAGTTCCTTGACGCTGCACTAACCAACTGCTCATCTACTGCGACTAGTGTATAACCCATGCCAAAAATTTTTGTGGGCCATTCGCTCGGAATTGGATAGTTATTGCGCTTGCTTATTTTTATGAATGACATCCTACCCTTATACAAAATCTTTCTAAATATCGATGCATGCGTAATATATTGAACACTGTCGGGATTGTTCAAACCTGTTTAAACTGGTTAATGACTTAAATTAAGTAAGACAATTCGTAAGAATTTAGAGAATGAATGATTTGGAAATTAAGTTGTAACTTTAGTTGGCGATAAATCGCTTCATAAGCAATAAATCTAAGGCTGCCTCATAAGCAATAAATCTAAGGCTGCCTCATAAGCAATAAATCTAAGGCTGCCTCATAAGCAATAAATCTCCAGTTTGTTGTCTACGCCTTTTGTGGTTTCAAAAAAAACCCTAAACCAAAACAACATCATGCTCTCACATAATAAAAAAGAATGTTGTTCTTAATATTGCTTATCTTCTATGTCCATTTATTGTTAAAGTTTGAATCGATTTATTTTTAAGGCACTGTGTTATTGAATGAAACAACCGCTGTAAAGCTGTTAACATCGTGCCATGAATTTTTTGATCAGATTTAGAGAGTATTATTTTATATTTAGGCATCTGAATAAAAGAAAATATTATATTATACACATAATTTAATTTTTAATAAAAATAGAGTGGAAATATATAACGCTAGTGTCTTATTTGGTTGATATTTTATCAAAACTTATTTGCATAACTAAGCTACTACCATTGAACAGAGCATTATCATATCAAATTGGAACAAAATGAATGGATATGTTAGGAGTAATGTTAAGCTTCGTGCATGTTTCTAAGTTTAATTTTTCACAACCACTAAGGAATCTTTTTAATTCAATAATAATTCAGAAGATTTTGACGTTTATTTTGTTTGTCTTTGTCCCAACAGCATACCACAACTTAACAATAATCGCATTCATCTTCAAGTTAACTGCTTTCTTCACTGTCGTCATTGTGATGTTAACTCCAATGAAATAAACTGTCTGTAAAATGCTCTGATAGTTGAAGTTCATCTGAGTTAGAGGATTAAACTTTAAAATGAATTTGGTTGTCAGGTCAAAAGCCTGTTTTTTGAATATAACTAAGAGCATGACGTATAGGAAGCATGTTGACGCTTACTCAAAACTGACATATGAATATTTAATACGACAGTCACGACAGAGTGCAAAAATTGTTACCATTTTAAGTTCTGTCTTGACCGCTACACTGACTTCGTTTGATTTTTTTTAAATGGAGAATTTCCTTACCATTACTCAATGGATTATGTCAATTGGTAGACTTTAGAATGTGAATTTTATTCGTACTCAAAACAAAATGCGCACAAATATAGTGTTCAATGAATCAATCATTATAAATAATCTCTTACTTTGCATCATGATTGTTTTACTTTTGGTAACATTCATTTTACATGTCTTTTATTTCTGGGCCTTCGAATTTTTCCTTGCCATTACTCAATAGATTATACCAATTTGTAGACTATGTTATGAGATTTTAACCCACAAATCCAAAGCTAAATGAAACAGATATATATTGTTCACTGAACCAATCATTGTAAAAAAACTTCTTCTTTGTACCATAATTCTCTTCTTTTGAAAACATTTATTTAAAATATCTTTATTTTTTGGGACTTTGACTTGTTCTTGCTAATTCCTGCCATCTTGATATACTCAAGTATTCGAGAAAGCTTTATTCTGAATCCCATTTTGCACCTTGTTTATTAAATTGTTTTATAATATGTTAGCAATTATTAAATTTTTTGGATCATTACTAATAACTTTCATATGAGAGTGTCTTTTTCTTTTGGAACTTTCTTTTATTTAATTTTGAATATAAAATTTTTTTCTGTTGTTTTCTTATGATATTTTCTGCCTGTTATTGAATACTTAATTTTTTTTCTATCGTTACCCTTTAAAACTTTCTACCGTCTACTATTGAATATTGACTTTTTTTCTGTCTTTTCTCCATAAAACTTTTTCTCACCTGTTATTAAATACTTAAATTTTTCTTAAAATTTAAATTTTTTTTCTTTAAAACTTTATGTCATCTGCTATTCAGTATTTAATTTTTTCTGTTTTTTCTCAGTTGAGCTTTTTCCTACCTATTACAGAATAATTAATTTTTGTCGTTGCCATTAAAACTTTCTACCATTGAATATTTAATTTTTTAAACCTTTTTTTCATGAAACTTTTTTCTATTTGTTATTGAATAATGAATTTATCCTATTAAACTTGGCAGGTAAAAAGGTTTTTTTTTTTTTTTCAGAAGTGAAATAAAAATGTAAAGTTGTATAACAACGTTTTTTAACAAAGAATAAATGGGAAAATTATAATTAAGTGATAAATAATACTATAGTTATCACATAAACTATCTTTATATAAATAATAATAATTGGCAAATACGAAACTTTCCGAAAATTATGTTATATATTATGTCCCGTTACAGTTTTTTATATTTAAATTTTTATTTATTTTATTATATAGTGCATACTGCAGCTATATTTTTTTTAAAAAAAACGTGAGTGTCAATTATTAAGGGGAAAAAATACGTCTTAAAAATTTACATCATAGAAGTTAAATTGTTAAATTAGATTGTTAAGTTATTTATGTCAGGAAATAGCACCTGTTTCTGCAAGCATTACAAGCACAACATGAAATTTCTATAATTTAATTATGAAGACATTAAAAAATTAACGTAGACATTTCTTGTATAAATTTTATGCTCTATAATGAATAAATGAATTTGCGATTACGTAAAATCTTTGGAAACTACTGTTTGCAGTCATTGAATATGCAACTTAATTAAATGTAATATAGAGATGGTGCGAATTGCATAGATGAATTAGCGACATTTAATTTGGCATAAGGGTTTTGATCTCCTGTCTTTCAGAATTTTGTAATTTAAATCATTAATACCTTTTGATTATTTTGCGTTTTCTACCCATTTTTATTTCGAGTTCTATCTATTTAACATTACCATTCTTATTTTCTAAAGACAGATTTTTACTTGAAGTATTAATGGATAACACAGAGTTAGTGCGAGTTCAGTGAGTGATTTAAAGGCATTGAAATTTGCATCTGTTTTAATCTCTCTTCTTTCGGAATTGCACAGTTTAAATCGTTAATATCCAAATACTTATGAATTTCTTGTATTACCTTTGTATTTTCTGACTACTTTTGAGTTTTATGGAATGATAGTTTCTGCTTTGATTCTAAAATAAGAGTTAATTTCCCCCCTTATATAATATTAGAGTATGCTATTTTGAAAATTTCGTATTGAGAGAGGACAATAGTCACCACTAACCTACTTAAATATTATTATCATGTGAGAACATGATCCTGTTTTAGTTAGGAGGTTTTGAATAAATGAAGGCAACAAATATTTGAAGCTCAAAATCACGTAGGCAATGAATAAAACATAAATAGCAACATTCATCAGCATCTTTGAATGGCATACATATTTTATTTGCTTTTACTAGTATTGCATTATTATTATTATGTACTCTTCTTTGAAAACAGATGCGTTTTTAAAAGGTTGAACAATGATATCACAGCTGAACTTCACTCGCGTTTAATAGAAGCTTTGATAAAATTATTCTCTCTTTCCTCCAGTGGGGAAATATCACTTCATTCATTCTTATGTGGGCAACAATGAAGGATTTGACTTTTGTCCTAAGATTAATCCCTTACGAAACTGTTTTATGATCTCAGAAATCAGAAAATAGCAGTTTGTACCAACAAAAATATTGTTTTCATAAAAATTCTATATTAATTGATACGTTAAAGAATTTATGAGTAAGTAGTTTCTCATATATATATATATATATATATCGAGACTGTTTCATATATATATATATAAACCACGTGATTGTTTCAAATCTGTTTAAATTGATTAATGACTTATATTGATTAAGGGAAATAATGACTTAAAAATAATGTTCTAATATGATTTTAAATTTACGATCGTAAATTTCATTTTAACTTTTTCTTCTTTTTTATTTTTATTTGCGAGCATTAATTAGACGCTTCCAAATACAGCACACAAGAGTGGTGCCTGTCACATTCATACTAAATCGCTGATATTTCCATATTTGCAAGAATAAGTTATGAATGCTTGCAATTCTGCCTATAAGAAAAGTTTGTTTACCCTTTAATCCATCAACGTCTGATAAGGATTCTAGTTACGCAGTAGGAAGTGCCGGAAGCTACATAGAGAGCGAGAGTTTTCTTGGAAAACGTTGTTGACACTCGCGGTTTTCTCCCTGCCTTCAGAGCTAAGAGGGTATGCAAATACAAGAATCCAACGCATTTTTCCCATTCCCTGTCAAAATTTATTTATTACATCCGTTTATTGGATTAGTCTTAACTGGTCAGAATTACTGAATTTTAGTTTCGGGCGCTCATAGACGAATTTAGGTATATTATACCAACAATCTTCATTTTATATGATTCGTAGTTTTAACGCGAATCAATACTAAAAATTCGTCATTATAACTAGTCAGTTTATCACACACATCATTAAATTTTCAACCTAAACATTTATTTATGTTAATAAGTTGTTTCAGTTTAATTTTAATTTACAAACTTGGTAAAAAAAAAGTTGTTTTTTATTATATATTTTTAAATATAACTATCGATGGAAAAAAATGGATTAAAATAATATTTATGAAACTATTATTAGTTAAATTTAGAATTATTAATTAATAATTTCCCTATATGCAAAACAAAATATATGGTTATTATGACAGACTAGTTTCAGACAACTTTTGGCAAATTTAGGTACATTATACATACGGTGTGCGCATTATGTGATCTTCTAGTTATAACTCAATTTATTGCACATTTCACCAAATTTCCAACCTAATGATGTGTTTATGTCAATAAGGTTTTAGTCTAATATTTTAATTTAGTAAATTTGTAAAAACGTCAGATTTTTTTATTATCCATTAAAAAAAATATATGATCCGTTTATTTTAAAAACTGTGGCAAGTCCATTTTTTGTTGTTCCAAGATATTTAAAAGTTTGCATATCAAAAAATTTAAAAATATTGGTTCGTATTAATGGATATATTTTTTGCGTTTTATTGTACCGGATAATGTAAATTTATAATCCAATAGTGTTTATAGTGCAGACTAAAAATAAAAGTTCCATTATAACTAAATGGATTTACTCACTTTCAAAATCAATGGATTATTGTAATCATTCATTCAATAAGGAAATAATATTTCAGTTGCATAACCCTATTTTTTTAATAATAAAACCAAAATACAATTCAAATTTTTATAAATATTTAATCATTTGATAAAAAGGCAAAACCAAGAATATTCTAGTAGAAAATATAACAACAAACAATTCAGTTTTATTAGGAATTTCAATGAAATAACACATTCCAGTTTACGCAGGTATAATCTAATTGAATTTTATACTGGAGTTAACATTTTAAAACATTCACGATGAACAGAAGGTGTATATAGTTATAAATACATTATGTACTTGTCTTTTTTAGGTGTAATATATCTTCTTTTTTTTCATTCATAAAATATAATTTAAAATTTTTGAAAATCATTTGTTCTTCCTCGTTTCGATAACAAATCAATAATTTTAAATTCAGCATCAAAGTTTTGCAGAACATTTTGTATGGTGAATTCAGCGTACATTTAACAAATTCACTGTTTTTCCCTCGGTATTTTTTTTCTTTTTTTGAAACTGCTTTCTACAGAGTTTGGATTGAAAATAAATTATCTGGTTTCATTTTGTGCACTAAAAATTTATTATGTTTTCGATTCTTTCGTATTCCATTATAGTAATCCTGGGGAATATACGAGGAACTGATTTTCTGGATTGCCATTTCTATCACTACAAAATCACGATAGTTCAGTAACATTGAATTTCCTGACAAATAAAATTTATGATCAATGATATTAATTTCATTATCACTGAACTTAATAATCGGTGTTGGAAGTAAACAAATTATTATCGAAACACAATATTAAGATTTATTTTTTGTTTATGACATACTGTACAACCACCGATTTTTAATATCAAAGATAAATAGAAAAACTCTAGAGTTCACACATGATGTCAAACATCCACACTTGCTTCACCATTCAGCAACCGGAATTAAATTTTACCGTAATATATTCGCTCAAATATAATTTCATATTTGACCGAAATATTTGAAAGTCTATATAATTTCATATTTGCAAGTCCATCTTATTTTATCATAAGATAGACTTGCTCCACTTTTAAAACAAATGGCTTATATATCAATGGAAAAATTAATTAAAATAATAAAAACCCTGAAGCAATTGTTAGTTACTTTCATAATTATCAGAAAATAATTTTCCTCCTTGAAAATCAAAACTTCTGATTATTATGATACATTAAAAAGACATAATGAAAATTTAAAATTTATTTTTTAACAAAACATTGCAGGAGAAATATAACATAAATAATTGAATGAAAATTAATATTCTAACTTATTTTAAATAAGTGATTAAACTTTATTTAATAACAATTTTTGTAATCTGACATAAATAAACATTGTAGCGCTAATATTTTATAACTTATATGACGCATATTTATTATAAATTTATTAACAACTAGGCTTTCATATTTTGGCTTCGTCTCAGGCCCTTCTTAGTCCAATGTTTTGAAGTTGCTTAGTTCTAAATCTGCCACTATTGGTGCTACAAAATCCAAATTCAAAAATCTGAGTAGAAAGCTTTAGAAATTTGAATAAAATGAAACTATTCTAGCTGGCAAACAAAATTTTGGAGCTCGAACGATTTTAGATGAAAAAACCCATCGTTTTTATAAATATCGACACATGCGTAATCTGATTGACTTGTGATTGTTTCAAACCGGTTTAAACTAGTTAATGACTTTAATTAATTAAGATAATTCGTAAAAATTCAGAGAGTGTATAATTTTATAATCAAGTTGTGACTTTAGCTGGTGATAAATCATCAAACGTATGAATTATTTTTTAATAATCTTAATAATCCCTGAACCAACAATCTATATCTAATAAACTTTATCTCTAAACGAACAAAACTTTATCTATTAGTTTGAATTTTTTGATTTTTTTAAAACGCTGCGCGAGTTTTGCAATAGCATTGTGATTTTCAAGGGAAATTCTACAAAAGCAGACGATAGATAATTCAAAAGCTATACTGTGTTAGTTGACTCCAAAATAAAACTCCATTATCAGAGGATAAATATTTCAAAAGTTATACTGTGAAAGCAGAGCCCAAGATATAAAAAAAATCTGTATATAGCCAATTTGCTGCCTACGCATTTTGAGGCTTCAACAATTTGTTGCCTTCACATTTTGAGGTTTCACTAATTGGTTGCCTTCACATTTTGACGCTCCAAAAACATCAAGATAAAACAATATCATGTTCTGACATGATAATTAGAAAGAAAATTTGACAGAAAGGCAAAAATATTAAGAATACCTTTTTATTACTATTTTTTAAGAGCGATTAATTTACATTGTTTTTTTAGGGTGGTTATGTTCTATACATGATTATCCTAGTAATGGAATTTTGAGGAAGTTATTTGTTTTAATTAAGTATTCGGATTTTATAAAAATGTGTTTGATCTTCACTATTTAGTAAAAAAAAGAAGAAATTACATCCGTCTAAACTATAGAGTTCGATCACTTTATTTCGAATCAATTTTTACATCAAATAAAAGTTGGGAGGGAAAATTCTTCGCAAGTTATCCTTTAAATATTTAATATAATTAAAACTGTTACAATGTTTAATACATTGCACTCAATTTCGAGAGCGAATCTAAATTATCTGGGAGATTTAATTAAAATTCAGGAAAAATCTGGAACAAATACAGTTAACTAATCCGAGATGTCTGGTCACTTTATTCCTACGCCATTATTAATGTAGCCAGTTTTTTTGCGTATAATACAAATCATGAAGAAGACTTAAAGAATTAATATAAACAATGCTCTAAATTTCTTTTAATACGATTGACTTACTTTAAGAATGGATATTTATTTTAAAATCCGAGATGAATGATAAAATGACCAATGGTAATTTAGTAATGATTATATTTCGGCTGTAATGTTTAACCTTATTCTTTAATATACCAGCTTTTCTGAGACTTCTAGTGGGCCGGGGTGGCCTGGTGGTAAGGTCTCGGCTTTGGAACGGTAGGGTTTCAGGTTCCAGACTCAATTCCACCGAAGAACAGTCGTGTGAGGGGGTCTCTTGAACATTAAATCTGTCAGGCCAAACGTCCTCCCGCTGGTGTGGCGTGGAGTGGTGTGGAGAGGGGGGTGCCACTTCAGGTGTCGTCCTCGCGATCTGCCTGTGGTTCAAAGTTACGAGGTCCGTCCCAAAATAGCCCTCGTGTTGCTTTAAAACGGGACGTTTATATAACTAAAATAAACTAAACTAAGACTTCTAGCATTTCAAACAAATATATCACAAGAATCTGTTAAATGCAGTTTGATGTTGTTTTAATTTTAGAACTGACGGATATCAGCTGGACTTTACTGTAGAATTTTAAATCTTTCGCAGAAATTAGGGAAACATCGTTTGTATCATATTACTAATTAAAAATTGGCAGATAAAATTAAGTGAAACTATCGTAGCTCGTTTGAAAATGTCTATACACACAGTTAAAAACTTTCATGCATTTTTGAACGAAGACAGATGAGATCAGATAAACAAGCATTTCTTTCATGACGAATGTTTCCTGTTTGTTTTTAGAGATTTTTTATGGACTAACTTTAAGATAAACAAAAAAGCTATTTTTTAAAAAAATACCAAAAAATACTATAAATATTTGTTATCTTTCGGAAATTATTGCCCTTTTTTTCAACTGGAAATAAGTGAATTTCGTAAATCACTTTCAATTTTATTAAAAGTTTTTTTAAAAGACATTAAATCCAATCATTCAAACTTTTGAAATATTGAGCGTTTAGTACAAAAATTGTAGATATTAAACAAAGATGATTAGAGAATTTTAAAAAATTGGAATAAGAAATAGAGATTGAAAAAAATAATCAAAATCGAGGCAAACGTAATGGTGAACATTTGTTTTTTTCTATGTATTAAAAATTATGTTTTTCTGTATGGTAGTAAAAGTTACTTTCTTCAACCACCCAAGTTAAAAAATTTTTTTTTATTATTATTTTTTTTCAAAAAAAAAAAATCACATTTTATTAATAGTAAATAATATTGGTTCCGTTTTTCACTGCTCATCAACCATTAGTGTTCGTCTAATTTACCAGCTGGTTACCCTGGAATACAAGTCTTGTTGGATTTCAATTAACACATTCGCTGCCACTGACGCACTGTGGGTCACAAATAATATGTGATTGTACCAAACCATCTATGTTATTATAAAGATAACAAAGAAGGGGTCATAGATGGTCCTCATATAGCTTGGGTAGTGGCAATGAACATGTTAAATATCTTAACATGCATGATGTTCCTTAATCCCACAATAAAGTATTCTCAAGCATCCAATTTTATATTTATGGCATTTAAATTCTGAAATTTTATAAATTTTAAATCTATTCTGTTCATTGAGCAGATGGATCTTTCGAATGGAGTTTAGTCCCAAGAGAACCCAGTGTTAATGAAAACAAGATTGTCCGGATAATCTGGCTTCTAAGTGTATATATTTTGCGTTATTATTACTAAACCCTGATTATTATTTCTAAGCCCTGATTAAACTTCTTAAAAAAATAAGTATAAACCTTCGTTCTTAACTTTAAACAAAGGAAGAGATTCACTCTATTAAAGGTGTGATGAAATAATGAATGGGGTTTGAATGAAAAATATAAAGTATAAGGATAATGGTAATGAAAAGCATTTTTGAAAACCATGCAGAATGTTATTTTAAAAATTTCTTCGATATTCAGACTGAAATTGTACTATAAGTATCATTTAATTTTTCATTAATTTAAGTTTTTTATTTCACTTTTAAAATATCATTTATATTATTCGTTACCAAAATATATTTATGCTAAATTTGGTACGAACCTTAAGTCTTAAGGCCGTTTGGTACCTCTAAGTCAAACCTTAAGTGCCCATTTCGCACCTTTAAGCACCATAAATCTTATGACCATTTGTTACTTTTAAGTTGAACCTTACCTTAAGATAATTTGGTACTCTATGACCATTTGGTAACTTTAAGTATTTTCAGTTTGGCTTGTAAACAGATAAATTCCTTGCTATGGTTTCAGATCATTTGAAATTTTTTTCGAGTTTCGCCGATATTCATTTTAAAAACTTTCCACATCTACGGCTCAAACAATTTGAAATGGGCTATCATGGATATGAACTGCTTACAAGCGCTTTTAGGGACTTGCGATGTTTCTAAGCAATTCTACTCAATAAGTATATTACGATTGTTAAAAAATTAATTTTTGAAAAGGCGGACAGGTTTCAAATTAGTTTCAGGTGTTCGAAAATGAGTAAGGAAAAGTATTATTCCTCCCATCATTAGTGATTCATTTGTTAGAAAATGTTCAGTGGAGCATTTGCAACTGTCAAATTTCATTTTCTTTTTCATTTTTTTATTGTGAAATTCCTTGACTAAGGTGAAAAATAATACGGATGTGGTTTCAAAACCAGGATTTAAAGCAATTCCATAATGCAAATGAAATGCTAGTTTAAAAATATATATATCCTACATAAAACGAAAGGTTTTAAAAGTATTTATGGTTTAAACTCAACACCCAAAATCTACAAATTCTTCTAATTTAAATAATGTTTCACTGTTTGTTTTAATAGTTCAACATATGTCTCTATATCCATTAAACTTTATACATATTATAAAGAATTTTTTTTATATAAATTTTATAAAAATCCTATATTATTTTTAATGAATTAAATAAAAAGAGTCAGGTGCTCAGTTTTATGTAGGAGAGCAGGAAGTAAAATCTTTATTACAAAATATGAAAGAAAGTTTCAGAAAGACTATTAACGCAGGTTTTATACGTAATTTTAACAATGACAAAAGTACGAGACTGAAAGATTTGATGAAAAATTAAAATACATTTTAATTTCATTACAGCAATAAAACTTATGTTACAAAGGATGTTAAAAACCATTTTGGTTTTTAAAGTGCAACAGTGTAGTTTTAAAGTGTTAATAGCTTTCTGCAATAAAAGGTTTAAAATTTAAAATTATTATTCATATTTTATTAATTAAAATTCTAATAGAAATTTTGAAAAGCCCTCTTATAGTGGGCACTTAATTAATAAGAACTATACGTAAAATTTGGCAATTCTAGATACATCATGTAAAGAATTCATTTTATGCTTTGCATTTATTAAATCAAGCAATTTATAAGAATTATATCATTCTTAAAGCTTTATCATATTTTTAAAAAACTGAGAAGACATTCTAGTTCTTCTTTTAGTCTCACAGAATATTACACATTATAAGTCTGAGATTCTGCACAAATATTAAAACTAGGGGTTGATTATAATACATACCATTAACTCATCAGCCGTAGATATGCTCTTGTAAACTTTTTTGTATTTTTTCTTATAGTTGCCGAAACATCTATCAAAAATATATGCACCATCAAAAAAGCCTTTAAATCAATAAGACTATAGATATTTAAGCTTAAACTTTATTGGAAGAAGAAGAAACAAAAATATAATGCAAATAGCAAATCTCAGTGTCCATAGAACACAGTGCAAAAAAATCTGATAAAATCCGAAATATAAATAGTTAATAACCAATAATATATACAGTGCACTTTACAGTTTGCTGTAATTAAAAAGATAACACGGAAACAAGAATTCTATTGGAATGCTATATTTGAAGAAAAGATTTCGGGAAGGCGAACAAAGTAAATGACACTCTTAAATAAAGAGTTGATATTTTCCTTGATGATGCAAAAATTTGCTACGTTGAACTTTATTCTTTCTATGAAATATAATTGAAGAAATAATAAGGATTAACAATGTAAATGGAATAAAACTGAATTACAAACAAATTTATTAAGCAAAGAATAGACATGAAGTATGGAAGAATTCAAATTCACATTTATTTTGTTTTCAAACTTGTTTCTGTTTCTGATTTATATAATTTTAAGTTTTATAACTATTCTATAAAAAATATTGCCAACAGATTCAGATTTAGTGTATATAAATAAGCATAAACATAGATTTTCCATTTACTTATTTTGTTGATAATTTTAATTTGTTATTATTGTCTATTTAGTTTACGAGCTGCAAAACCCCCCGAATGAATCCAGTTACTGTATCTGAGAAAAAAGTATATGTATCTAATGATGAGAAACGTTTTTTTGAAAGTTCAATCTTTAAATTTGCTTTCTTCTTTAAAAATATGGTGACACAATTTTGACTTTAAACACCGTTGGTTATTTTATTTATTCCTACACATTTGAAAAATAACTAATGAACATTTCCCTCAGTTTTGATAGAGCATTCCAGTCATTCTGTTGTGATTAATTATCCATTATTTTAAAACTGCTTGGTCAGTATTCATTTTTTTCTCCTGTTGTTACTGGATCAAATTTCTCCGTTTTCTTGTTTAAGAATATATTTGGTGCATTAAAGACAAATGTGGTTCCTTCTCTTTTTGAATCCACTAAGCAGCCAATTCGTATTTTTTTTAGTAGCAATGTATTGTTTTATCTTATAATTATTAGTACCCGAGAGACCAAGTTCACTCTGCATAAAAAAAACTGTTACATGTTACTTTAACATGTTATTTGAAACAATCTGCTATATTAGAGTATTCATTTTACAATTTATATACTATTATTTATATTTTTGAGTTTGTACTCAGTTTATTATAGTGAAATCGCGTCTTAAAGCAAAGAAGGTTCTACAAAAATTTACGAGATGACGCTATATGACAATGTCATCATGAAAGCAGATAGAAACCGCTCTAATAATTATAAAAAAAGTTGTGTATGTAAAATTGCGTTTCCTCAGAAAAGACACCTTTATAGATAAACTTAAAAACCACACCTTATCAAAATATAAATCTTGAGCCAAATCGTTAGAATCATTTCCGAGGTACACGAAATAAATTTTTATATTTGCAAGAATTGCTCCATTTAAATTATAAGATGTTTTTTTTTCGAAAATAAGATCATATCTCAAACTTTTAGTTCAAAATGGAACATTAAGGCTATTTTTAGAGGCCGCAATACTTTTTCATAAAAAATTTGCATTTATTTATGTAACAAAATAGTATGTTAGATCGTTCAAAGGAGCTGACGATTTTTTTTTTTTTGTTTTGGATTCTTCTGAAGATATATCTAAACATGACCTAGATCTATCTCGTTAGCCATTTTTACTAGTTGTGTCTAGTTGGACCCATCCAATAGGAAACCCACGCTTTAGAGTTGTTTATTCTTATTTCATTTCAGAGGTAAAATTGGCTACAACAGGATAGTACAAGAACTCTTATACCAGGGACTACAAAAAAGAATTTAAAAAGAGCAGTTTTGTTTCTTTATTGTGTCAAAACGTATATAAAATAAATAGATTGCAATTGTCAGACTTCGAAATGAATATTCATGTGGCAGATAGCCATGAACTCGAAAATGCAGATTTGGAATTATGTCTGTTTATCAACCCATGATGATGTCGTGTCCGTGTTAAACACACGGTTTCTATCTCAAATGAAGATAACACACGCACATATACACATTTGCTTACACAACCTCTTTTTACAGGAGGGATCATTCACACATCTCGCAAAAAGAACTCAGGGGAAGAACAGCCATGCCCGAATCAGGACTCGTACACGGTATACACAGATCACGGGGAGAGCCGCTACCCTAAGCCAGGATGCTGGCATTTATCAACCCATAAACACAGCAATTAATAAATTACAACAAACTACAAAGAAATTGATATTAATTTTTCTTGAAGGTCATATGAACGAAAATTGAAGAAGTTGATTGACTTTCTTTCATGTTTTGAGATTTCTATCAAATTTTGGACGAAGTCCGCTCATGGAAAGTCTTCGTTCCAGCATAACCATGCGAAGATGGTAACTTAAAAATGCAATTAATCGGTTTGGCTACAATGTAACGAATTATTTTATCATCAGAACTGTAGATCTACATTGAATTTTAGAATGCCCAGTATGTAATTGATTGTTTATTTTTGTGTCCATTTGTGAGCTTTGAATATTATAACTAAGAACTAATTAATAAGGGTTCAGTTTTGTCGATAAAAGTATAAATCTGTATCGAGTTTTGGTTTCATCCAAAATAATTATATAAAGTATCCAAAATTTTTAATATAAAGTAAAATTCTGTCACATTCTATTAGTATAAAAAAAATACGAGGGGATAAATGTACTCTCTATTTTTCCCCTTAACTCGGAACTCTTAGAATCCTACATACTGAAAATAAAAGGAACCATATTTGTTTCCTGTTGGGTCTCATTTCTCTTTTAGAGATCTTGCATCTAACTGTGACGGTAATACAGGGTGTTATATAGTTAAATGATCCTAGGATGTGATGTTGTTGTAAACGATGGTTCTTAGAACATGATGCAGCAACAAGGATAAGTACATCCAGGACATGAATTCAAAAGTCACATGCATATCTAGTATTTGATATAGTAATGATAAATGACTACATGAAAAGACATAGCAAAAATGTATCAAGGACATGATAAAGTAAGAGGTTGAGGGCATAGAATAGCAAAGGTAAATGCATTTAGGAAATGATAGACATGGCATAGCAAAGGCAAATGCAACCAGGATATGGTAAGGGACTTATGGTACAGCAAATATAAATGATATTCAGGACATGGCATAGCAAAAGTAAATAGTGTGTTGGATATTGTATACTAAAAGTAAGGATAATCAGGGCATTTTATTATTTTTCGTTACTCTATTATATTTAGATAACTTTGAAAATGAATATGAGCAGGTAATTTTTTTTCTTGCTCTCATTCGAATATTTGGAGTTTTGAAACGTCTATATTTCACCTTGCTTTTTATAGTTCAGCCACAGAGACTAGAATCGCAGAGACACAAAAAAAGTAAGAGGTCATTTTATACACATGTAAAATCTCAAAATCGACGTCACGGTTCGAAAATTATCGCAAGTACAAACACATAATTCAAACCATAATCCAATTTCCTGTTTATTACACTAGAATTATTATGTGTATTAGAAAAATTGAGATTTACTATTTTGATCCATACACTCAAGTGAAACTTCGCATGAGATAATTTTGACTTCCTCGCTTTAAAAAATGGCATTATCGTAAATGATGTCGTTGATGGATTCAAAAATGGCACTTCCGTTGAAAAAGAGAGGAACATTAGCGGAGACCTTGGCCAACAGATGCTAAAAAAACGCAGTGAACTACCTTCTTCAAGAAGTGGTTCCTCTTTAATAGCTCGTCAGGTCTCTTTGGCAGACACCAGAAAGAGATTATTCTGTGGCCGTTCTTCAAACCTTAAAAAAAAATGCTATATTTATAAATCGTTATCTCCAGTGGTGAGCGAAAGCGAAACGTAAGAGCAACAAAATTGTTGGGAGAAAAAGTCCAATAAGGATGTTTTGGGCTTTTTTCCCCCTCAAAAAATGATTCATACCGAGAAGAAATTAGAACACCACAACCGCCTGCAATATGATTCATCAGTTTTTCCAAAAAATTTGATGCAAGATTTAATTGTTCCGAGTTTCGCACAGATGCTGAAATATCAAAGATCCGGGTGCATATCTCTGTTACAAATAGCCAGAAACTATGATCTAATTTCCTGAGAAAATCTATGAATTAAAACCTAATTGAATAATGTAAAAAACAAGTTTTAAATAATAAAGCTTAAAAAATGAAAATTCATTTTTATTCGTATTCAGAATTATTGAAAATAACTTTAGTTTAACACTAAAAAAGTAAAAATGAAGAAAAGTTTTTCTAATATAAACTTCTATATTGCTCGGGATTGAATGCTTTTTATGAACAATATTTTTAATGTAGAAACTGATTTGTATGAAAATCATAATATACGAAAAACGTTGCAAGATGCATATATTGGAATAAAAGATAAATTTTAAGCAATAGTGGTAATAGTTTGGTTCATAGTCTTAACACTATTAAGCAAAAATGGTCTTATCTGCAATTTTTTTTAATTTTAAAATCATCCGCGATAAATTTTCTAAAAAAATTAATAATAATTTGAAGGAAAATGGTACAATAATAAAAAGAATGTTGTTGAAACGTTAAAATCATTAATTCTATGATTGCGTAATTTTTTTTCCTTTCCTTTTTCTGCAAGAAAGGTGAAATATTAACTAATTTCTCAAAACCTGAAGTGGAAGATGAATATAAAATATTAAGATATATTAGAATATTTTTTGTAAGATTTTTTTGTTCTGGTAATTGCTGAGAAATAGTAATATTTTGGGTAATTTCTAATTAATTGAATATTTAAATAACTTTCGCACTTCGGAATTTTGACAGCAATTTTTTCTAGTCTTATCAAACAAGTGCATTATCTTAGGTTGAAATCAGTTCAGTCATTTTGGAGGAAATGGGGAACATTTATATATACATCTAAAATATACTTTACCAGTTGCATGGCCAAATAGAATAAAGTTCTCTGGAATAATTTCATAATTTTTACACATAAAAAGCTTAAAAAAAGCACCCATTCTACATTGCGACACAAGAGACGGATTTTTTTTTCTTTCTGCAATATTTACTGTGAGACTTTGATTGGTATTTCTTTGAAACCTTTCACGTTTGGAAAGCGAATTTTGTGTATTATTGAAAGAATGTTGTAAGAATTTGAGATTTTTACTCCTTCATTGAGAAAGAGAGAAAAGGCTGTAGTCTGCAGTTTTGTAGGACGCGTGTAAAATTAATTAGATAAAAAAGTGGAACTTGGATCAGGAAATTAAAGAACGTTTCAAAATAAATACGGGTTAAATTAAGAAATAAATAAGGATTTAAATTAGACTAAGAGGTATAATTATATATACACATATATAAGTGCAGGAAGTTTTATTTATATCAAGACTAGCAAGTGGAAAATAACTACATTTATTGAAAATCTGGATGTCGAAAGAAAAATTGGTGAAGCTCAAGGCGCTAATATAAATGTCTTACTGCAATTTCACTCTCAATAATACTTTGTTTAAGAAATGTTTAATTTTCATTGAAGTTTCAAAATTTTGCTTCTTTTCCTATCCATCGTATCTTCTTATCGTAATATTTCAGAGCATCACTCATTTATGATTTTTGCTCTTATTTCCAAACTTATGATAAATAAAATTATTTTTAGCATTTTAGTACGCTAATTAGAATATAAATTTTAAAAGCTATTTTTTATTCATATCATTTCTACTTTTCAGTTTCTAATTTATTTCGTAGTTCAATATCATGGGTTTAGTTTAGTTTAGTTATATTAACGTCCCGTTTAAAGCAACACGAGGGCTATTTTGGGACGGACCTCGTCATTTTGAACCACGGTCAGATGACGAGGACGACACCTGAAGTGGCACCCCCCTCTCCACACCACACCACACCAGCGGGAGGACGTTTGGCCTGACAGATTTAACGTGCAAGAGATCCCCTCACATGACGGATCTTCGGTGGAATCGAGTCTCGAACCCGAAACCCTCCAGTTCCGAAACCGAGACTTTACCACCAGGCCACCGCAGCCCTCAATATTATGGGATTGTTTTATCAAATTTTTTTAAATGTACTACTAAACATAGAAATATTGTTGTTCAATGAGAATGTACAGCTATATTGAATTTTAGATTTCTACTGTATATTTTTATATTTTTTATAATATTTAATATAATTACGTTTCTTTATTATTATAATTATATCGCATATTGTCTAATAAATATATTTTTATGTTGTTAACTTCATACCATTGGCGAACAATATCTACGGCAGAGCGTATTAACGTGCTATCTTTGGCGATTATTCACTGCGATGCAATTAATGCCCAAATATCTGAAAGCAGTATGTGGATTTTGGATATCATTTTTTCCAACTGGCCGATTAAAACTTAATTTTGACATAAAGCTATAATAATTGTCATTAAATCATATACTAAATTCAATTAAATCGTTGCATTTTTGGGTTATCGTGCTTAAAGGCTTGTGAAAACGCATACTTACAGGTAGAAGAATTTAGTTTGAAATGTGATACATATATACAGTTTTGATTTAAATCTGTACAATTTTTTCTATCCAACTCTTTTCGCTTTGTACGTATTGTGTTAAATTACATTCAGATAACGAGATCTTCCGTAGAGATTTCATTCAAAAATTGATAACAACCTACAAACTTAGAGTAGAGATTATATACGAAATTTAATGTACCTAATTCAAGGAGTCTTTGAGTTATCATGCTCACAGACATATGGACATGATTTAAAAATTATATTTTTTTGATGCTAGCAGGTTTAAAACACTAAAGTTTGTAAAACTCTCGTGCTGGAATTTTTTTTAACGATTACAGTATTTCCTATTTTTATATTTCGTATATGAAAATTCAAAAATATACTAGATAATGTCAAAGCAAACTTTTATAGCTTTATAAGTAATCAAAGAACTAATCAAAACTTATCATAGCAATATATATAATAAAACCCTCATAACATTCATCTTAAGATAACTATCTTCTTTCCACACACAAGCCGGGAGAGTTGAACAAAAGAAATTGAAGGGCTTCGTGGATAATTTGCATAGGAAGAAATACAATCCATCGAAATTTGGAAAAAACTCCTCCGCCCACGCAAAACTGATTTTTATCAGCGGAAGCGTTATTGACTCCCCGCGAATCTTCGGTATCTCCCCTCTCACAAAGGGCAGGAAATGTGTCATTCCTCCGATTAAGGGGGGGGGAGGGTTGCGCGACCTTCTAAAGCAGCTTTATCTTTCCACAAAGGGAAATTGCCTTTATCTGGGGATGCCTTGAAGAGTCTAATCTCCCACAAGTGAATGGGCTAAAGAATTTTATGGAGAGTTGCCCACAATTTAAAAATATTTTAAAAATGAAATCTACGATCGCAAATTTCAAGTTATCATGTGAGAGCATTATTTTTCTAAGTTGATTTAAGTAATTGACCATTTTAAACTGGTTTGTAAACAATTACTAGGCAATCGACCTCTGTCCCTCTTTCTCTCACTGTATATATATAAATCGTCAGATGTGACAAGCTTCTACATTATTTTTTACATTTTTATTTTACTACATTTCCGTCGCAATGCGAATTCCAAATAATAAACAATTTTCTATTAAATGTTGAAACATATTAATTTATAGAGAGTTTAAAAAAACAATATTTTTCTAAGCGCAGAACGTTATTTTCTAATTTCTGAGTTTATAAAACAGTTTCATACTGAATTAATCTTAGAACAGAAGTCAAATCTTTCAATGTTTCCAACTTAAGAATGAATGGATATTTCCTCATTGGGTTAAAGAGAAAATATTTTTATCAAAACCGTTATTAAACGCGAAGTTTTTTTTTGAATATATTATATAAATTATTTCATTTCCCCCGAAAAAAAAGTTACATTCCATGAAAACAACAACCATGATGTCATAGTTCAAAGTAAACCTTTTAAAAACGCATCTGCTGTCAAAGAAGCTACATGATAATTAAGAAATACTCATAAAAGCATGCCGATCTTTTAAAAACGCCTCTACTTTCAAAGACGCATGCATTATAATGCAATACTGGTAAAAGCCAGTAAAAAAAAAGTATGCACCAAAAGTGATAAATCGCCGATTTGTTGCCTACGCATTGTGAGGCTTCAACATTTTGTTACTTACTGATTTTAAGGCTTCAAGAAAAAACTCAAACCAAAATAACATTTTTTTCACATGATAAAAAAATTAATTAATTAACTGTTAAAATTATACTTATTAAAAAAACCTACCTTTTTAAGCTTAGAAAATTGCCATTTCTTCCTGTTATTTTATTTCAAGAACCAGTTTTTCATAATTGAAATTTTGAATGCTTCGAATTTTTATTGTGATTCTAATTTTCTAGTAACCATTGAGTCAGCTGAAAAAAGTTTGTGCTCAGAAGCTGTTCATAGGGCATCGCCCTTGCATTGATCTTTTTCCGCTCTTTTCCTACCATTTTCCATAAATCATAACATCTTTGTCAGAATTTGATTCATATTTTCCCATTCTGATGGAGCAATTTCCGTTTTCCCGATTGTGTCCCGGTAAAAACGCTATCCAAAATGAGCAAAAGTGTGACTGAAAGCGCGTGGAGCAAGTTCAGAGACTATCAAATTTCCGGATACCGTGGCTTGCGTATGGCCTCATGATCATACGAATAATGATTGTTGAATCACATATAGTCAACAACGAGTTTTAAATTCCGATCAGTATGACTGGATATGACTTCACTGATATTATCTATCATAAATAATCACTAATTAATTTTAAATTTACCATAAGTGGTCAGATATGAATTTGACTGTGAAGAAGACACTAACAATTTTGATACATCATGCAAACTATTATATATAATGTTATTTATAAGCAAGTGATGGAATAGAAAAATAAAATCATTCAGTTTTGGTTTCATTAATTCTAATCATGGAGACTGCAATTAAAACAGAAAAACTCTTGAGGGCAAGAGAGTGTTTGTATTAATCTGACCAAACATTTCACTATTTTTACTTTCTCATGTACAGAGTACAAGTACTGTAAATGTCAAAAAATTTAAATTTGAGATTTTGACGGATCTCCTTGTTTTATTTCCCTCAATTCGTAAAACCCATTTTTGAAAAATGTTCTTTTGCCTATAAGGAAGATAACTTAAAAACGCTTTGAGCTATGATGATGAAATCTGGTATATTGTCTTTACACCAAATGTTTATTGTCAAATTTTCAGCAAAACTCCGATAAGATGAAGCTCTCTCCATCTAACATCTCCAGTAACTTAAAAGTGTAAAGACTTGAATATATCAAATGAACATGGATTTTCTGACTTAAATTTTAATTTAATTTAAATATAATTAAATTATGTGACTCAAATTCGATTTTTCGATATTATTAACCTCAAATAAGGGAAACAAAGAAGTTTGCTAAAGATGACACGATAGATTCTGTAAATTACTAAATTCAAATCAAATAATATTTTGTAAATATCGTATGTATCGAATTCGGATGTGTGAGGTTATTAATTTTGTCATATAATAAATACCGTGAAAAGTATTAGTATGCTTATGGGCTTCATTCTAAAAGTTTGTAAAATAACTTCAAATTACAATTTGGGATTTTCATTGAAGCACATTTTCTAGTAATAGAAATTTAGCAAAAGAATTTTCCTTGTCTCAGAATCTGATTAAGGCAATACACATGGGGCAATTGCCCTGCCCCTCCCATCATTATGGAGGGCAAGTCATATAACTGACATGAGTGCCGCCATTAGGCACACCGATAAACCATTTAAAACTGAATGATCGGACTACCGCAACAGCAAGACTGGTGGGAACTGTTTTTGAGTCATTACCAGTCACGGTACAAATCTCCCCTTAGGATGTACGTCCCGTCATCGAAGGGAAGATCAGACCCCCACCTATTATTGTGCCCAATGGGTTGGCGAGATCCAATCACCATACCGGAAACATCTCATCCTCAATTACGAGGTGCCCCCAAGGATCAGTGAGTAAAGCAAATATAATAGAAAATTTATTTTACGTTTCCTTCTTTAATGAACATTTTTTTAAACAAAATATCTGTTCAGTGTAAAATTTTAAATTACAAATTATTATTTTAAATTAAATTAAAATTTAAATTTGCAGTTTAAAATCAGTGGTTACATGTGATACTTCGAGTTAAAAGACTAAGAGTGTTTTTAGTTTTAAATTTAAATAGCATTTTGAATTAATTAACGAAAAATACCACGTACAACTTCTATGCACGGTGCTTCATTCTTGAAATAATGAAGCAGGAGAGGACCCTCAAAGAAGTTTTTGTCCCGGGCCACAATTAAGCTACATCGGGTCCTGAATTGTCTAATATTAATGAGATGTCAAATTTACAAGCAAATAATAGAAGTGGGAATCTGTAGCTGTATTGATATTCTCAAAGTCCAAAGCGGTGAGTCAAAGGAAATTTAGAAATGTTTTTATATTCAGTATAAAATTATTTTCTTTATAAAATTTTAGGAGGTTGACTTCTTTCAATGTGATGGATCAAAACTAATTTAAGATCTTCTTTTATTATATGCTTCAAACTTTTTTCTTTCTTTTTCATCTAAAACATTAAATAAAACTTATCCTTGATTTTAGGTTCAGTTTATATTTATTTATAATTAATTGTTTTTTTTAATTTTTAATATTTATTTTTCTTTAGTCAGAGTTAGGAGCAAATTCTTGTAGATTAAATTAAAGTTTTAAATGTTTTCCCCATCTGCAAGTCATTAGGGCAAAACATTTAAATAGCCCTGTTCTAAAAATACAGACGTATAAATAAATAAGATTTTAAGGATCCAGCAGGGATCCATTTAAAAATTTAAGAATAGAATTTAAGTTTAAAAAAAACTCGATTCACTTTCTCATTCTTTATCAAAATTTTGTAGAAATGGGTTCATTGACCTGACGTTACTCAGCCTATTTTCAGCTGAATATACTTATTATTATTTTTTAAAAAAAATTCAGATTAGAATAGAAGAACAAGTGATTATTTTGTCTTTTTACGGAATACCATTTAGAAAGACTCAACTTTTTAGATATTCTAAAAGTAGCCTTAACTTTTGAAACTGCGCAGAAAAGCTTAATTTTTTTTCAATCGCAATAACTATGTAGGAGGGAACCATACTTTCAGTACACCACTTCCAGTTGAAAATTTGCCTCAACAGCAAAATTTGTTGTTGTTGTAATTTATTTCATGTTATAAACCTGTCGATATTTATCTGTCGGCGATTTATCCAGAGTGAGCCCTCTTTTTTCCTCAGTAGAACAGAGAAAAACAACCATGTCTGATCAGGGACGGATATATCACAAGGAAGACGCTCTACCCTTATGCCAGGACTCCGGCACAGCTAAATCTAAATATTAATTAGAAAATGAAGCTTGAAACAATGACAATTAAAAGGAATTAATTTAAAATTGTATAAAAAATATGAAAATTATTAGTTTAGTATTTTTTTCTTCCATTTTGGCATATGTAGAAGAATTTGAAAGTAAAAACCCAATGAGAATTTTTATAATAATTATTAGAGGCTACTGCCTAGATTAGAACTACAATTAAGTAATGTCGGGCTCTGCTTTGGCTAATATTAATAAGATGTCAGATTTACAAGCAAATAATAGAAGTGGGAATCTGTTACTGAATTATATGAATTTTTATAATAATTATTAGAGGCTACTGCCTGGATTAACTACAATTAAGTTACGTTGGTTAACTGTACTAATTTGTTACTAATTAATTTACAACAATAAACTGCAGCTGTGTTTAATTATATGTGCTACATTTGTTGTCGTCGTTTCTAATGGCATTTGTCATTGACAAACCCTCTGACTAAAGAGTCAATATGCTATATTTACCAAACCCATATAGAAAAATTAAATCAAATGCGAATCATTGTAAAGGATTTGTCAATTTATTTAAAAAATCATTTATTTTCTGAAGATGGCAATGGTTAATCACATGACTCTTTCATCTAAATATTACGGTGTGCATTAAAAAAATCCTACTATATTAAATAAACCATTATTTCTAGAAAAACCTGGCTGGGCGATTCTACTCTTCATAGGAGGAATCTGCAATGGATGAGACAAGCATTTTTCTGGAACATTGCGTAAGGTTTATTTTTATTTTAGTTACTCTTTTTTCGACTTTGATTTTTTCTAATTTTACTATTTTGTTTTAATTAGAGACTTGCGAACATTTCTATGCATTGAGTCATAAAATATGTTTTTTCCTCTTTAGAGGTTTAACTATTTGGATGAAATTAAAGCTGACTATCTCATGCGTCAATTGAGGATCTTCACATCTGAAAATAGACAACATTTGAGTAGTATATTTTTAAAAATTTATTCAAGTAGGTATTTTTTCATATCGGTATTGATATCTTATAAGAAGAGTGCGTATAAATTCGATCACGATCTACCGGTGGACCACCAAGACAATTTGGGGAGACCACCTTTACTGAGATACAAGATGCACACACTAAAAGAAACCAATTGTTATATTCATGTATTACCCATTTGGTAATTTTGAAGTGGAAGAAGTGACTATAAATATATATTATATGTTTTCTATCTCTTCAGGAAAAAGAAGTTTTTCTCTTCAAAATGAGATAATTTTAAAAGCGCATAATTCAGAACATAAGAATAACTTTTGAAATCAAATTGATGAAGTAAAGTACCATAATTTAAAAAAGTTGCATATACTTTAACATTGTTCTTTGTCGCAACCTACCTGTGGAAATCTGTATTTTCAATAATGAATGTAATTAATACATGTACTTAAGACATATCATCCCAGTCTTGCATACGATAATTTAGAATCCAGAGCAAGATTGAAGTAAGTAGTTATATACCGAAATATTCTAGATTGTTGGACATTATGCAATCTCCGTCTTCTACTAACTATAACTGAGCGAACTAACTGTCAATGAAAATGATGTTTTGAAAATGTATTTTGAATAGTTTTATATTAAATGCATCATTTGATGTTATTAATGATGATGATGATGTCGTGTCGTGTTTCCACGGAAAGGGGGTGCAACAGCTTCTGAGGCTAAAGACTCTTGAGCACCCAGAGAGCTGAAGTCTGACTTCTAACTCATATGAAGATGACACACAAATTCGCTTGCACAACCCCTTTTTACAGAGGGGGGGACCACATTCACAAGCCTCACACAAGTAAAGAACAACCATGCCGGAACCAGGTCTCGAAACCGTGACGTCCATATCACGGAGAAGACGCGTTACCTCTATGACAGGACGTCGTCATTTCATATTATTATATTTAAGTTTATTGTTGTTGTGTTTGTATTTATGTAGTAAGCACATATTCCAAATTTATTATTAAGATGTAATAAAGACTGTAGAATGTTTTTTTGATTCACCACACCAACGCCATTGGATAGGTCGTAACAACATAAAAAAAATTACAAGTAGCAAGTGCACTGGAAAATCTCTCCTTACCTGTCTTATCTGAATATTAGCAATAAAAAAATTTTATTGAAAAAATAAAAATGATTTATCCCAAATAAGTATTCGCTACAAGTTCTTTCTAATACTTTTCTGGATATTTTTGAATTATACATAAAGAATTTACTGTCTCAGTAATTTTGTGTCAGATGCAAAATTTATCAATCAAAGCCGTATTCCTTATTTAATAAAAGTATTCATTTTCAAATTGAAAAATATAGAATGTTTAAAAAAATGCTGCTGTTGCATATTTTCCAGGAACCGATAACGTATTATATATCATAGTTCAAAACGAATTGTCTCTTGGAGTCAAGGGTTTCTTCTAGCAGAGGGATCGTGTGGGAAATACTTTGCGATTACTTTATGGCGATGCTCTTATTGCGAAAAGCTTTTTACTTTATCAGGCGACGGTTACTGATTTATTTGTTTTTCGACTAAAAGGAGGAAGAAACGAATCGAGCTGTGTGTTGTTTAATATATGGCATACTTGTTTTACTATAACAAATATAAAGTTTTGAATTTCTGATTGAAATAATCTTATTGAAAACCTATTTTTAGACTACTTTATTCAAATGATTATGGGATTTTGTATCTGAATTTAAAATAGTATAAGAAAACCAATTACAAAATCAAATTATTAAACAGAAAACATAATTACCTAGATTTGTGAAGGTCATTCATTCGTTAAAATCTAAATGTAAGAAAGAGTAGTATTAGTATTCCCCGATTTTTTTATTTATTCATTCTTAATATTATTTAATATTCTTGAGTAATTGTTGAGATTGGGCAAATATCAATAATAAAATGTATAGAGGAGTATATGTATATAATTTATTTCTAATTCTTGTACGAGACGGTGAATATAAGATAGTAACAAGAATTTTCAGTTGTTTCATCAAATTTACTAGCTTTTTTTTTAAAAAATGAGTCATACAAGCTTTTAATGTATGTATTATAATTTATTTGTTTCATTGTTTAAAGATAAAAATACGATGAGCCATTTCATATACCGTTTACTGGCTCCAGAAGGAGCATAGTACATTTGCAAATATATATATAATTCTGGCTTCTAATCCCTATTTTTGTGAATGTTTCTATGTATTGCTATAAGAAATTATATTTAGTAAATGTCGATATGCACCGATGAATGTCAAAACGTTATCATGGAAAAAGGAATTCTTGTAAATGTCGATATACGCCAATAAATTGTATTGTTATTGTGAAAAAAAATTTGAAAAATGTCGATGCACGCCGATTTTAACGTGTTCATGTGAAAAAAAAAACGAAATCTGGTAACTGTCGATGCATGTCGGTTTGCATAACATCATTATGTTCATGTGAAAAAAAAAAGGATTTCTGGTAAGTGTCAATGAATCCCGATTTCATTGTGTTAATGTGAAAAAAAAAAGATTTCTGGTAAATGTACTCCGATGAATGGCAATATATTATTGTGAAAAAAATTATTTCTAGTATATGTTGATACACCAGTGAATATCTAAGTGTTTCTGTAAAGAAGTGATATCTAGTAAGCGTCGATATACTCTAATAAATGCCAGCATTCTCGCTGTTCGGTTGGTTTGAGCCTGAAATATTTTCTAAGTTTCATTATTTCTGACTTACAATGATATTGACGACTTTCGATATACGCAATTGGTGGAGATTGAATAAAAATGCCATAATTCATACTTTTAGATGTAATAAAAATATTACGAACTAATCAGGCTATATGCAGTAAAATGTTTCGTTCAAAAATAAGAATCTTGAATTCTAAAGTCAATGCGCTGATTTTATACAATATAAACATAAGTAAAAAATTTCACAAGAAATTTTCTATCAATAAAAATTTGTCGTAAATATTGTATCTATAATTAATTAAAACTAATTTCTCAAATGATTTATCAATTTTCACTATTGCTTTGTCAAAATAATCTTTAAATTTCCACCAACGAACGAAGTTTTAAGAAAATTTTAAAGACAAAAAGAAAAAAAAAAGAGTTTATTTTAAATACAATTTTGTCAAACAGAGAAAATAATGGATTAAAAATCGAGTTTGTCACTTTGGTAGTTTGACGAGAACAAATCTATGATATTTAATCAAAGAGATATGCAACACCTTATTCAAATTCATTTCTTTAATATCAAGAAAGGTAGATTTCACATCAATTTTGTTAATATAAATATTCAAATACTATATTTGAAGCTAATCAACGTTAAAATTAATATTTTTAAAGGAAACATTTTTGACACGATAAAGTATATGTCTCTAACATAAACGACTTGAACAACAAACAACACTCAAATGAAAAATAAGCTCACTCTAAATATCATTTTGTCAACCAGAAAAAAAAAAAAGTAAAATTCGTGCTTGCACTTTTGGCAGTCTGATGCGAGCAAACCTTTTCAGCTGTTCCCACCGAGTTGGATGAAGCTTGAACAAATTACGGAAATGGCAGACGTTTAATGGTGTAATCTCAAAATGATACACTGCTTTAATGAATTTTTTCGGGAGGGGGGGGGGGGTGTTTATTATTAATATCTGTTAACCTTGGCTGCGAAAAAAGACGCGCTGTCTGTGAGAGTCCACCGTGGCTTGCTGCCAGCACGTTCTTATTGGGCGGTAATTCGGTCTGTCTGGCAGAATGTCATGGCTCTTCAGACGGCATGGCCCTTCTTAAAGAGTCTTGAAGAAGGTTCCGTGGGCGACCCTTACACCTACTCTCGTGACTGAAGCAAAAATGTCCACTGTATTTTCAGAAGGTTTTGTATAAAATAATCATTTCTATAAAAAGAGTAATAATAACCGTCATACCATGCAAGCAACTAGAACACATCAGACGCAAAAGCACTTAAAAAGAGTAATGGGATATCACATTCAGAAGATTCTAAGTTTACCATTTTCTAGCAAGTTTTATTTAAGCAGCATTTCACACGTGATTCATGATATGCACAATGTCATTTTTATGAACAAAAACACGTTTAGATTTTGCAAATAATCTTTTATCTAGTTCTACTTTCTTGTATACGAAGTATATAAAAAGTAATCATTTCTATAAAAATAGTAATAATAACAGATATACCATGCAGGCAATTAGAACACATCAGATTCAAAAAGATTAATCAGAGATCATATTAAAGAGATTCTAATTTTACCATTTTCTAAAGAATTTTATTTAATTAGTATTTGACACGTGATTCATGATATGCATAATGTCATTTTTATAAACAAAAACTCATTTAGATTTTAGTGAGAATCTTTTATCTAGTTCTATTTTCTTGTATAAGAAACATACAAAAAAGTGTTATTATCGTCAAAAAAGTCCGAAATTGAAATTCAAATTCCAGATTTTCATTTCCAGATCACGATAACTCAAAAGTGGTTTGAGCTAAATGTATAAAATTCAGCATGTTTTATTTCCTCTGAATTTGCACTTTCTGACAAATTTTGAATGAAATATTCATTCAGCAGAAATATAACTGTCCGAGTTGAAATAAATTCGATTGCTACAAAATAATGTTAAACTGATAAAAACTGGTATACTGGTTTGATAAATTGGTATCTTGGAATTGTTATCAGTGTACTAAATCTCAAATGTTCAATAGATACTCAATTTTGATCTATATCTAACTGGAAATAAACCGTCTACTGGTTACTGGTCTCAATATTCACATATATATAAGGTAATCACAAGCCATATTCTGTAAAAACGTTAGATTCACGCCTACAATCTGTATTTCATAACAATTATTCGCCAATACTATGCATCTACATTTTAGAGTTACCGAGTTCATTTGTTCAAAAACAATCAGATGGAAAAACTTCCCGAGTATGGATTTTGTCCAAAATTTGACCCCAAATTTGGTCGTAATTCCATATAGCAAATTTAAGCCGATCACTTCAAAGAGTTTTGGGTTATAATTATCATTTTTACTCTGCCTTAAAGATTTCATTCAATGTTTAAATTGAATTAATGACAATAAATAAAGAAAATTTTAGAAATAAAATGAAGGTCTAAAATATTTCATTTTTACTTTTTGTTCCAAAATTAATATTTATGACTAAAAAAAATTATTTTTTGTCCATGTTTCCTTTCAGTTTGATTTTAAAATCTTAATATAACGTGCATATATATATATATATATATATATATAATTCAGGAGACAAAAGGACTAATCGTCCAGTCCCAAATACTGCTTTAATTTTTCTAATTTTTTTATCTGCTCAAAACAATTGGGATGTATTGTGTATTCATTTTGAAACAACTACATATTCGACTACATTTTTTAATAAAAAATGAAGCAAAAGAGGTTAAAAAGAAAAATAATAATATTTACAAAATTTGGAATATTCAAATTTCATAAGCGGCACAGAAAATGACGCATTTTATATAAGGAGTGAAGTAATAATGGTTAATATCGATTAACCTGCATTGAATATTTTGTAAAAATGCATACAACATTTCAGTAAAATAACTTAGCTAATTTGGTGCCTGTAGAGCCTATGGTTATTTAGAGGCTGTTCAAACTCATTTCATAGCAAATAGAGGGTTAGAAGCTTCTCAAAGTGTCATTTTCAGACTATGACATCGAGTTTTGAAACCTGGAAAAATTTACTGAACATCAAGGCAAAGTTGTACATCATTAACAACACAAAATGAAGGTCAGTATTTTACAACAACGGCCAGAAAAAATACAACACTATGGTCACTACTGCATGCAACTTCAAAAGGCTGTTGATACCAGAGTTTCGATTCAAACTGTTCCAAACTATTAACACGAATGCAAAAAAAAAAAAAAAAAAAAAAAAAAAAAAAAAATCCTTTTATGAACGCCCCAGCATTCCAATAGAGCCTTCAGAGAGCTGCTGGTACCAGATTTTCGATTCAAACTATTCCAAACTATTAACACCAATGCAAAAAATAATACTATGAACGCCGCTGCATTCCAAAAGTGCCTTTATAAGGCTGCTGGCACCAAAGTTTTGATTCTAGCTGCTTAAAACTGACTCTATCACGTGAATATATATGCTCACCAGACTTATGATTTGTATTTTGTTGACAGGGCACCACAGAGTTGTTCATAAAAAAGTGAGCACAAGAGCATCCCGGATGGGAGTAGGCAGCAACTTGACAATGGACAGATTTTCATCTGGTGAAATGCTTACCCGAAATAATCCTGCTTTTGTGCATGCCGATTTGGAGTAATGGTCTGGCTCTTTATTTCTTCTATGGCTGTAGCGATCTGTACATCATCAGGAATGAAAAACAAACAACTCAGTGATATAGGGATGAGATCTTTAGACACATTGTAGTCTCTTATGCTGTGACAATAAAAAATGAACTCATTTTGGTAATTACAGGCCATTTCATGCTCAGCTGGTGGACATTTTCTTTTTCAATGAAGAAATCCTTCGAATGGATTGGTCAGATGAGTAAAAGTTATGGAAAATTCCTTGATTGATTGTATTAGTTTTTTAAAAACATTATATCTTTTGAGTGCGCGGATTTAGATTGATTCCTCATATTCTGTTATTCTAAACAGCGTGGGTTATTATTGTGTATTGTATTAACCCCCTCAAATAATTTTCAATATAAATCCAATAAACTACTGACTATTATACTTTGATTTTTGATGACTAAATGTATAAATTTAACGTGTATAGAATGTGCATAATATAATTTTTTTTAATAATGCATAAAGATATTTTTTTTTTCATTTTCAAGCAGAAATAATATCGTTTACCATTTATATCTCTCTTTTATTTTGATCTTAGAAATTATATTTTGACGTATAGAAAACAGTTTATAAAGGAATTTGTTCATTTCTGAAAGAATAATAGACTTTTTAAAACTGATTTCCCAAAATAAAATCTCATTATGTAAAGTACAAAGAAAATTCCCAATTTTATGACAAAAGAAATAATTTTTTAAAAATAAAATGGAAATAACTTTAAACTGGGACTCATATTAATAAGCTTGTCCACTTGTAAAAAAATCTTTTTTTTTGTATTACGTTACAGTCCATATGAATTCCATGAACTATTTACGTATTAATTTCTGAAAATTTTATGTAATTAATATAAATATTTTTGCTTGCATTATTTTTCTTAAATATTTATTAATATGAATATGAATTATTTTCTCATTATCGCAATTTACTTGAGAGATTTCAAAGCTATAATTATTTTTCCATTTTCCTATATATTTTAAAAGGACTTTTTTTTCGGTAAAGTCTTATTCATTTTATCAGGCAAATAATTATTATAGTAATTTTTTTTACCCCTTTATGTCTTCAAATGACATGCTTCTCTAAATTTGAAGGAAAAAAATGATAAAGAAGTTTACATCAGGGATCATTTAACAACAAAAAGTCTTTTAATTCCTTTTTATTTTTTTTATGTCTTAATAGAAAAAGAATGGCTTATTTGAGTTGGCGACACTACAACTGATTGAAAAATAAATTTTCATTTATTTGAGATAAAATATGAATTCAAAATCCTCAAAAATAGTTGACGACTGTGAGATTTGTATAAAATTTTATAGCATGTGGTTGGAAATAATAATATTTATAGAATAATGATTTTTATTAAAATCAAGTAATAGAATGTCAGTAGCAGTGACACATTGCCAATTATTATAGTGCTGTATACGTAATCGAAAAAAATGTGTTTTACGCAGTAGTAGTGGTTAATAATATTTTATAACCATAAAATAATCTTTCTGTTGGAAGGCATATGTAGCAAAATTTAACGAACAGAATCAAATCAGCTTCTACATTTAGATGATCGAAGGCATAGTAAAATCATGGCCAGTAAATTTATTTCTCTGTTTAGAGGCATATGTAGCTAACTTTAAATAAGGGGATTAAACTAACTTTCATATTTAGATTATTGAAGGCATGGGAAGATATGGCCCTAAAATAAACTTCTCTGTTTAGAGGCATATATGTAGTAAAATTTAATGAGCAGAATTAAAACAGCTTTCATATTTTGACTGTTGAAGGTGCTGGAAGATTATTGCCATAAAATAACCTTTCTTGTTTGAAGACATATGTAACGGAATTTAATAAACATATTTAGATTGCTGAAGTCACGAGAAGATGACGGTTATAAAATAGCTTTTTTATGTTTGGAGGCTTATGCAACTAGAGTTAATGAATAGGATTAAACCAGTTCCTATATTTGGATTTTTGATGGCACGGGAAGATGATAATTCAAAAATAAACTTCTGTGTTTGAAGGCATATGTAGCTAAATTCAATAAACAGAAATAAATCAATTTTCATATACAGATTGTCGAAGTCACAGGAAGATGACTGCCATAAAATAACCTTTCCAATGTGGAAGCATATGTAACTAAATTTAACGAACGCAATTCAATCAACTTCCGTATTTAAATTGTCGAAAGCATGAGAAGAAACATTCCGGAAAAGGAACCTGTTCTGCAAGAAGGCAAAAAACATTTGGATAGATTTTCTCATTGTCAGAACTAAAGCTCCAGTAACAATAATTACAACAAACGAAGGAAATTGAATTATGCAAAATTTTACTAATGCACAAGTGATAAAAAATATGGAGGTAGAAATTAATGACATTTTGTATGAATACGAGAGAACATTTTCTTTTATTAATCATTACTTAGTTCTAGGCTTGAGATATTGTGTTGCATATTTTGTACTACTTTACCACTATTTTGTCATTTCAATTTTAACTTAATATATATCGTTTTAGGAGGCATTCATTTGATTCTAAGTAGTGATTTAATGCTTCTTAAAAACGAGTATAAGTCAATTATTCAAATGGAAGGAAGTTAAGTAAAGCTTTCACCAGCAAATGAAATAGGTATTCGACGACAGCAGCTGCTTCACTTGATGAGAAATCGTCTCAATTTTGACAATTGTTCTCAAAAGAAATATGGCAAGAAAACAAAAACTTCGGTGAAAATCATTCAAAGGAAATTTGCGTCCTCTTGAAATTAAAAATTTTACTTTTTCTATGATCCAATTTACTCTTTGTGTGGGCTGCGGTAGCCTGATTGGTAGAGCATCAGTCTCGTAACCGAAAGGTAACGAATTCTGTCCTCGTCTCGGCCAAAGACCGCCGTGTTGGCTAATGGCGGTTGGGGTACGTTAAATATGTCGTGACTGCAAAGTCCTCCAAGTTCCCATAACAAATTATACCTCTTTGAGTACTGAGTCAGGGAGGAATCGGTCTCAGATTTGGATCTAAATCTTGCGGATGGATGAATGAGTGTATGAATGAGCTCGACAGCCCCCTAAAAAGGATTGTGTAGTGTGTGTTCGAGCAAAGTCGTACTTTCACCTTAACGGTGCTCTTTGACAACACAAGGCGAGCACTTCTGCCTTAATTCGAAAGAGCTCCGCTCATTCGGGCTTGGTATGACCAAGTGGCATTAGACCCACCACCACCACTTTTTGTTCAATTTTTCTTTTGAGCTTTATCAATTCAAATTTCGTCCTTATTCTGATGATCAAATTGAAAAAAATTATTTTTATCTATATAAGAATTCTGAAATTTGAAAATTTATTGGTATGCATTTGTTAGACAACATTATTGCGGCTATTCCCACCTGGTCGATAGTAACGTCAAACCAGGTCCATGACCCCGAAAGCCTTCAAACTCGAGAAAAGATGGCCTTCATTGAAACCGATGCAGGCCAAATTGTGAGCAGGAGCAACTTGAGTCGCATTGCATTTTGAACTCAGGGGATAAACTTTGTGGCCGGTCACATGACTTTGTACACGAGTGTGTCCACTTCGAAATTCACGAGAGTTGTCTGATTGCGCCTGTTACCAACCATAATTAAAACAGCACAAGTGTGACTTTCCACATACTATTCTTGCGCGGGGGACTAATCCAAGAAGAGGAGATATCTTGCTTGACCCAGGTGGCGATTTCTGAAAAAACTTTAAGGCTTGAATTACTCTACCACTGTTTTTTAACTTTAATTTTATTTTATTTAAACATCAGCACACTTCTAAATACCCGGCCTAATGAGGCGGAATTGCTGTTTTCCACCAATATCGAAAAACAAAGTTTTTATCTAAAACTCACTTTTATAATACGTATTTTGCTACTTCTTAGTGATTGCTAAATCCCCCAATTATCTCCATGTGAACATAGCTACTGTCTGGTGAAACATAGAAGCAGTTGCCAGTAACATGTCAAGTTAAATTAGAGCGCTCTGCACCGGCTGTTTATGTACTGCACTTCAGGTTTCAAGAATTTATTACAGTAAAAGTAAGTAAAGGAAATAAACTGTTCCACATTTTAAGATAAATTCTGTAACGCCCAACTTCAATGCAGGAAATATAAACAAAACATGAATGAAAATCGAAGGCCCAGTTCTTTAGAAAATTGAATCAAACTGATTTTATTTTTCATTTATTAATTATTACACAGATATTGAAAGATAACTCTAAAATAAGAGTTAAAAATTATTTTTTTTAGTTTTTCAAAAAGTCTTTGATAGGATGTTTTAATAAACGCCTTTCTTTCCTCATTTAATTACGATAAAAGAAAACTAGACTTGATAATACGTAAGTCGAATTTTCACGAACCAGATAATCGAGAATTTATTGTATATGTCTTGAAAAAGGGCTTTCTATATTAGAAAATTTTATTCAATAAGTAGTTACTATGTAAAATATACATAAAATAGCTTTAATCTTGATCCCCGCCTGATATATAAGGCAGTATATACATAAGTTTCAATTTTCTTTTTCATCCCCCCTTTTTTGTTTAACCTCGTTATTTTCTAACTAAAATAAAACTGTTTATTAAAACTCCAGTTGCTGATTATTTCTAGGAATAGTTATAAAAAAGAATAAACATAATGATAAAATGAGGTTCTTCCTGGCACCTGGCATGTTCCTTCTGTAGCTCTTTTCTGTTTCAAAGAAAATTGTACTAGCAGTAAATATTTTCAAAACTCATTCGAGTTTAATTTAATCATTCTTGCAGAACTGGAAACAAACTATTTTGCTTTAAAATGTTTGGCACTTGCTCATTGGAGTGAAGAGTTTCGCAGTTAGAATTAATTTCTCAAAAACTCAAAATTCAGATATATATTTAGGATTTTTTTGGGGCGTGCCAAATATTTGTGATTATAATTCGCCAAATGAGTGTTATATTTCGCCAAATTTATAATGATAAAATGATGTTCTTCTTGAACCTGATATTTCTACTATTATTTCCTTTTTCAAAGAAAAACTGAACTTGAAGTAAATATTTAGAAAACTCAAATAAATTAAATTTGACTATTCTGGTTCTTACAAAGTTAGAAATAAAATTTGCTTTATTTAAAAAATATTTGGTGTAAGTAAATTGTTAAGCACTTAGAATTAACTCATCATGTACTCAAAATTCAGATATGTAGTTACGATTTGCTTGAAACGTGTCAAATATTTTTAATAATAAAATAACCTAACTTAAAAATATAAAATGAACGCCAAAGAAATTAATATCACGCCAAATTTCTAAATCAATAGATAAGTGACATCATATACTTACCGAAAATATAAAATCAAACAAAGACAATTTGTCTCCAAGACTTATTACCTAAACACATGGTTCTATTGAAAAAAATTATTTTGAACTCTTATATGTTTTACTGAATATTAATCAAAACATAAGACAAGCTGTAATTTAATTAGATTTTCACTGATTTATAAATAATAAATTATTTTCAAAGTGTCGCCTTTTTTTTCACTCTATCCATGCCATATTATCGTACGGTTTTCCAAACTTAGAAAATAAGAGAATTTTTGATAATATCTTACAATTCTGGATTACGATTCCATTTATATCATTTTGCAAAAGTGTAGGCGCATTGAAGTAGAAATCTTTCATCGTTGATTCGAAACTTGATTACTGATTCTATCAAATAAAATTACAGATGTAGTAAAATGAAAAATGTTAAATACTTCTTCTTGCCTACAGCCAACCACCCCGCCACCACTGAACGAAGCAGTATCGACAGGATTTGTTGTGGTTGACTGCTAATCTTAAATACTGTCTTTAATCTCGATGATATAAAAGAATTACTGATTCTTTTTATATCATCGAGTTCTTTTATATCATCGAGATTCAACAAAGTAAAAAAGATCTTAAAATGCTGAATTATCGATTCCTACCGTATCATTGCAAAATATTTCAGGCTGTACAAAGCATGATCTGAAAAATCAATATTGTTTATTCTTAACATATCATTGCATAAAATTTAAATTCCAACAAAGTTAAAAATTTTCAGTGAGGTTTTAAAATTATAGATTATCAATTCCATTTATACCATTGTGTAAAAGTACAGATATCAGGGTAGAAATCTTTTAATAGTGACCTTTAACTGGATTAAAGATTTTATCAATAAAATTGCTGGAGTAATTAGATGTAAAATGTCGTAAAATTCTGAATATCCGTGAATCGACGAAGCTGAATATTTTAAGAATGGTCATAAAGTTCTGAACTAGAAATTCCTATAATAACACTGTAATATATTCCAAACGCTACATAGCGCATCTGTATTGCTTACTGTTGACATATCATTGTAGACAATTCTAATTCCAACAAGAAAAATCCGTTAGGTCTTAAAATTCTGAACTATCAATTCGTATCATAACACTGTGTTATATTCTAGGCCCTACAAAGAAAGATCTGAAACATCTGTATTGCTTACTGTTGCGATATCATTACACAAAATTTCAATCCAATCAAAATTAAAAATTTTCTGTCAAGTCTTAAAATTCTTGATTATCGATTCCATTTATATCATTGTGCAAAAGTTCAGGCACATCAAGGTAAAAATCTTTCACTATTGACTTGGAACTTGAATATAGATTATATCAATAAAATTGCAAGAGGTTAAGTGTAAAATGTTACAGGTTGTCTGAAAATTCTTAATTAACGTGATTCAACGAAGCTGAATATTTTTAAAATGGTCTTAAAATTCTAAGCGACAAATTCCTACCATAACACTGCACTATATTCCAGGCTTTCAAAGTTGGTATGAAAAATCTCTATTACTTATTCTTGCCATATCATCGCAGAGAATTCCACTCTCAACAAAGCTAAAAATTTTCAGTCAGATCATTAATTTTTGAACTACTGGTTTCTACCATAACACTGTGTTATACTCCAAGCTTTATAAAGTACGATCTGAAACATTTATAGTGCTTACTCTTAGCATATCATCTCTCAAGATTCCAATCCCAACAAAATGAAAAAATTTCAGTGACTTCTTAAAATTCTGAGTTACCGATTCCTTATATATCACTATATTATATTCCTGACTCTACATATTATGATTTGAAAAATCCGTATTGCTTTTTCTTGGCATGTCATCAAACAAAATTCCATTTCTATCAAAGCGAAAATTTTCCAGTCTGGTCTAAAAATTCTGGATTACTGATTCCTGCCATGTCACCGAACTATATTCCTAGCATAAAAAGCTGATTAGGACAGCTGTGTTGAATATGCCACTTTTGGTACCCTGCCATGGCATAGATGAATCCTGTTGGAAAGACTCCATTTCGACTAACAGAGGCCACCCTTGTACCCTTTCGCTTCCTCAGAAATAGTTGAAGAGGTGTTGCGATTCTCGCTTTACTTCAGCAAATGCAGATAAGGTGCAAACGGCGGAAAAGCACAAGAATCCGAGATAGAGAATAATGAAAGCTTTGTCCTGCTGTTGGGCATGTGTCAGAAGGGTAGAGATGACGGTTTTGATCCAGAAAAATGTAATCTATCCCATCAATCGTCGAGTAACACGAGTTGCTATGTGGTATTCATATTTAAACAAATTAGGAATAACTGTTATTGAGAAATAACAGCTATTTTGAAAAGAAAACTGTTCTTGTGAAATGACAGCTCTTTTGAAAAGAAAATTGTTCTTGGGAAATGACAGCTATTTTGAAAAGAAAACTGTTCTTGAGAAATGACAGCTATTTTGAAAAGATAATTGTTATTGAGGAGTAAATGTTATTTTGAAAAGAAAACTGTTATTGAGGAGTAACTGTTATTTTGAAAATAAAACTGTTATTGAGGAGTAACTGTTATTTTGAAAAGAAAACTGGTATTGAAATAAAGAATATTCTTTCATCTAAAGCTGTTTTGTGTGTGTGCGCACATGTATTTCATTGAATATGGGTATTATATTATCTCTTCTTATAGTATTGGTAATAAATTAATTCTGTGATATACTGTAGTCTCTACATATTACATGTAATTTATCGGTATCAAAATATTTGCAAAAGGCTTCATGAAAGTGACAGAAATATTACTTATATGACAAAGAAAAATGAATTTTCATGGTAACATAAATTATAGATGATGAAAATTTTATTTTGAAATTTTCGTCTTTTGAAGATTTTGTTAATAACCTAGGAAGTAAGATTATGAACCTTTTGAATTTGATTTAGAAATTCGGTTACCACGTTTTGGCACAGTTAATTCCTTTCAACCGCCTTTATAAAATAATGAAATAAAGGCTTTGGTTTCTATTGAATCAAGTGTATCGTAAAATAATAAAAACCACCCCTTCCAGCAAAAAATAACAATATAAGATTATTTTTGGGAACAATTTTAATTTAAAATAAAGTGCTTCATTAAACAAAAAAAAATATTATCATCAGGATTATGTTTCTGCTCTCCTTATATTCATGCTGAATTTTCGAATATGATGCAATCATTTTCAATCCAGATTCAAAGACTAGAGTTTAAACTACGAAATATTATTCTTTTTTCCGAATAAATAAAAAATTCTCCAAACCCTGTGAACTCAAGGCTCGAAAGAAATTAATAGATTGATTTTCAATGACTATCTGCTTATCTGTGTGACATTGTATCAGAATTGGTAAAATGATAGGTATTATGGTATTTTAGAATCTGGTTCCAGGCTTTAGAATTACCCTGGCATTTGATTGTTATGAGAATTTTACTTTTTACGATTAAAAATGAGTAGCATCTTAACCACTTCTCGATGTCACTAACAGACAATCAGGCCGTCGCTGATAATGTTTTTGATACGAAATTTAAAGGATTCTTACTAGGTCACAATGACATTTGAAGGATAACTTTGGGAATCCATGCAAACACAGGACTTCTGAAATAGGCACTATAAATATTCTCAGTTACTGGACTTTACTGATGATGATGTCGTGTTCGTGCTAGCACTGAAAAGGGATGCAGCGACTTGTGAGGGTAAAGACCCCTGAGCACCCGAAGGCAAAAATCTGACTTCAAGCTCAAGTGAAGATGACACAAACATTCGCTTGCACAACTCCTTTTTACAGGGGGAACGGGTCACTCACATACCTCGCTGATAGAACAGAAGGGAAGGACAACCATGCCCAATTCAAGACTCGATGTCGGGAAGCCCAGATCAAGGAGAAACTCTAAGCCAATTGGACCTTACTGTATTTATAATATCGTTTATATGCTCAGATAAGAATTTTCCATATTTTTAATACGATTTTCTAGAACTCTGATTTTCCAAAATAAATAAATCTATCCACCATTGTAAGTACTATATTTCTGCTGTTTTTCGTTTTGTGTCAAAAATTGTCTAAGTACGTATCTTTTTACACATTAATAGAAAATAAAACAGCGTCATCAAGAAAAAAATTGTGGGGTATAAATAAAATTTCAAAAGCGTGTTTCTACATCGGGATGGCCATCAATTGATAATTATTTTTGATCAAAATTTCATGGAAATTGTTCCAGCAAATGACATTCACTCATTTAGCGTTGCTATCAACCAAATTGACTTACAGAGCATCGACATGCTGTTTGTCCTGTAGGATTTCCAGATCTTTCTCCAAATCCAACGTCAATGTCAGTCATAACAAATCATTGGTGATTGGTGAAGAATACAAGAATAACAACAAGGAGCTCAATTCAACAAAATATCATAAGATATAAATGCGATAAAGTGTTCATTTGTGTCACATCAACAGACACCACTATCAAACTCGCTATGATTACAGCACTTTATTAACATATTATTTCAGATTTGAAATGATTTTTCTCTCATTTAATTTAAATTGTACTTTTGAGACTTTATGCAAACAAACTTTGTTTTCTAAGCAAAGGCTTTGCCTAATTTTCACTTCTCTAAGCTTTTTTTTCTTGGTACAGGAATTTTATTTTCTACTAGTATATCAACTGGCTAATTTATGATGAGTTCTTTTTATTATTTCTAAAAGATTTGCTTTATCGGAAATTAAGAAATTTTTTATTTGCTAGGCACTGAATTCTTTTAAAGGAACATCTTCAACTACAAAATGAAGACAAATTCTATCCAGGATTGTGATTTTTTATTCGCTCTTTGTTTTGCTGTTATACATAAATGCGATGCTTGCAAATGTCATCAACTCGCCGTGCTCGTGAAATAGCAAAGAAATACCTCATTACTCATTCCTTATTAATTACGAAAGGTTTTCGTAGGCCATTGTTATTCGAATAAATATCAAATGCGAAAATGAATTTTCTCGCGAACTAATGTTTGAGATTTGTAGAGAAAATATAGATGCCCCTGTCCAGAAGTCGGCAACCTATTTAATATTATAGTAATATTTGCTTATATATATTTGATTTTTGATTTAAAATAAATGGCTTTAAATACGGAATAATCTTTATTTATGTAAAAACATTAATATAAATAGTTACATCAATGGGAGCATTGGCTTTGCATGTCTTTTGAAAGTTTTGATTAAATTTGGTTTATAGCTTTTTGTTTTAAATTTCACACACGACTCTAGATTTATATTTGTTAGTTGACTTCTAAATTTACTTTTAATTATATCCGTGCAAAAGAACGCTTGCTCACACAAGCATGTCGACCGAAAGACAATCAGCATTCCATATACCAACTTCTTCACTTCACTGTAGCATTCTGAAAGGCCATTCCATGTGTCGAATATAAGGGCCTCAATTTGCAGACGGTGGCTGTTTTGGTGAAACAGATATGAAATGCAATTGGGTGAAAGATACACATGGTCACGGAATCTCATCTCTAGAAACAAAACAATGGTTCAAATTTATCTCACCATGGTTATGTTAAGCGAAGCGATTTGTAATTAACGATTGTGTTAATAAAAGCTGTTAAAATATTAAGTACCTAAAAATTTTTTTATTATTCTTTGAGGGTTTTGATAATAAAATATTAATTTTTTTGTATAGAACTGGAGAGCCACAATCAACTTCACATCTAAAGGGCCACAGGTTGCCGACCCCTACTCTAGTTCTTTCTTCTTAGCATTACTGAATATTCTTTACTTATCATTATCATGTAAATCAAAACTAAATCGAAAACTGCATCATCATATGAACTGATAGCGAAAATATTTATTTTTTGATCGTTTCTTTCTTTCATTGTTAGATGTGATTTACTATCTCTAATAATATAGCAGAAGAATGTATGCGTTTCTCTGTATCTTTAGGTGTATCTATTTTGCAGCTCTTCTGGACTGACCTAGAGCTGCCTAATTTATAATAAATAGATTTAGGATAAAACCAGATTTTGTTATTTTATTGTGGTAAGCCCCCAAAATATTAATCCATTTAACTGATTTAACATTGTTTTAAAATTTTAAAAAATACTTAAATATAATAAGCAATACAATTTAAGAAATTTCAATGATAATTTAATGAGCCTGCAACATTTTTCTGAATGTTGATAATTTTTCCAGCGTTATTTTCTACGTTCATTTTTACACTGAAATCCAAACCAATTTCATTTTTTTCCCAAATATTTTTTAATGCTTTTTTTTTATAAGGCAAGGAAAAAAAACTGTTTAATATCTACACATTTTGCCTGCATCATCAGAAGTTGAAAATACAATACTTAAAAAGACAACCTACAGCTTTTACCATACTGAAGGCAATAAATTAAATGATAAAGGTGGAAAGCTTTTAAAATAAAACAGCTCTAATGTTTACAGCAGTTTGATTCAGGAAAACATTTTGCAGAGGATGCTGAATATTATGAAAAAATTAAAATTAAATTTAACTCAAGTAATATTTCTTGTGAACCAATATGCCATCCAAACAAATACTTATCGAAGCATATGGTATTTTGTTTTACTTTGGTTAAGAAATTAGTGCCTGGAACTCTGGCTGCTTGTATAAATAAAAATGTTTAATTTTAGAATTAATCCAAATTAATTTTTTTGCATATTTTTTAATATCCTTGTAATTTCTATAATTCTTAAATCTTAAATGTTAATCAGTCATTTCCTTTATGGACTACATTTAAAAACAATGTCAGAAAGCAATTGTTTTTAGAATTCATGAGCACTTTTATTTAATAGGCATCAATAAATCTCTCGGTGTTTTGAAACTATCGTTGATTCTATTCATTCTGATTAATTAAATTAAATGATTATGTTTAATTATTTCTGTTTCTTTTTAATTAAAGAGAAAGAAGTAGAAGAAGAGATTTCAGAAAAAATATTTCAGTCATCAGCACATTCTGAAGTTTTTCATATGATTTGGTGCTGCCATCTGGTTTAAAAGCAAGAGGCTAATTATTTAACTCCACCGTATTTTTTGCCTTTCACTTGCTTATTATTGATATTTTATTCATAAATAAAAGACTTTTGTGAAACATCATAAAATAATTTAATATTTTTTACCTTTGAACGTATTTTATTAATGGAATTTTCAGGACAGGATTTGTAGCTTTGTAGAAAGGCAATACAATTTTTGAAATCTCCTTTCTCCTCCTAAAATACTAAATTCAAAACTTTTCTTAAATTAATTTTAATGTTTATGAAAACAGTAAATATTTTGACAATGTTTAGAATTGTTGTAGTCTTTAGTATTAAAATTTGGTTTACATTTTTTAAGCAATAAATGGTGCGAGAATCTGAAGTAATGAAACATTTAATTTTGAATCCGCTTTCAACATATAGCATCCCTCCCCTCAAGTAATTTATTTTCATTTAGATGCGATATGAAAAACAAATGTATTAAATATTTGTTAATACAAGTATATTTAATTTTGTTCTTTTCTTCTCTCGCTTAATCGAAGAACGAAAAGGCTACATATTTATTCTTATTCTTTGCTAAAATCTTAATAAATTTTGTTTATTTCACCATTTTTTTAAAATTTTTTTTGCGAATTTTTTTCTTGTTGCAGGCAATATTATTATTTTGATCTAAATCATATTTATAAGCATGCCTGAAAGATAAGCCATATGAATTTTAGAAAATTACTCGTTTTTATCTTAGAAAAAGATGAAATTTAGCTATTTTTGACAAAAGCAAACTTTTAATTATTCTTTAAATTGAAGTTTTTTTTTAAATTACAGTTTCATTTTTTGAATACAAAAATAGCATTCAACTATTACCCAATTACTTCTGTAAAAACTCTTTCCTGCTAATCAATGCTAAATTAATAAATAAAGGAAGAAAATTTTCTTTTTTCTTTTCTTTAAAAAATCATGTTTCCAATTATGTTCAAAGGGAAAAAATGACATAGAAAATGCGAGTTATTTTAAATACTTTTAATAAATGCCTTAATTGTAGATGAAACATAATTTCCTTAAAAACAAATGAATTGATGACCTATACCATCCTTTTTAATGAACTGGAAACGCTAAGTTTCTTTATTCAATGTAGAATCAAATGAAGAATGTTGTATTGGATTCTTTTCAATCAGAAATGTTGTCTTCTTTTTTCTATGAGCTCACCCAAATCCATCCCACTTCTCCCTAGAGGACCATAGCATGTACCAGAGACTGCCACATCGCTCTCCGCCTCAAAGATCCAATCAATATGGAAATCACATTGGATAGGATTTCCTATAATATAATACTTCCTTAAATCTGGGTTACTTATTGGTTGGTTAAAGGATAATTGAAATATACAACTTTTAAGAAAGGATAAACAAAATAATAAAGATGGTATATCAAAATTCACTCAAGATTTGAATTTGCCACCATTCGTGTAGAAAAGTATTGGCTATCTACCCTATTAAAGCACCATTTGATAGTTGGTAGTTTAGTATTAGTAAAAAAGGAGTAGAAAATGGATTAGTAATAATAGAGTATAAAAAATGTTGATACTCCATAACAGAGTTTTAGTAATGAAGTATAAAAACGGAGTATTAGTAACAGAGTATAAAAACGGAGTATTAGTAATAGAGTATAAAAAAGGAGTACTAGTAATGGAATATAAAAACGGAGTATTAGTAATAGAGTATAAAAAAGGA
>JAPMOQ010055483.1:5016557-5040413 GCA_026543055.1 Argiope trifasciata | reverse complement strand
TAATGGAATATAAAAACGGAGTATTAGTAATAGAGTATAAAAAAGGAATATTATTAATAGAGTATAAAAAAGGAGTATTAGTAATGGAATATAAAAACTGAGTATTAATAATAAAGTATAAAAAAAGAGTATTAGTAATGGAATATAAAAACGGAGTATTAATAATAAAGTATAAAAAAAGAGTATTAGTAATGGAATATAAAAACAGAGTATTATTAATGGAGTATAAAAACGGAATATTAGTAAGGGAGTAAATGGAGTATATTAGTAAAAATGGAGTATAATGGCTAGAACAGTGGGTTTTCGTTAGTGAACAATATTTTAAAAATAATGAATGTCTGGTGGCCACAGTTCGAAAATTTGAGAATTCATTCCCCAGATTTAACACTATTGGATTTATTTTTATGGGGTTATTTGTAGTCAAAGATCTATGCCAACAAGCCCACAAGGACGCACTGAACGGGAATATTCGATGCTATATCAATTATGCAAAATGGTCGTGGAAATTTTCAATTATAGAAAGCGTATGTACCAGCAAAGCCGTGGAGGCCATTTTCTTAAGTGTTATTTCATACATAACACTATTCTATGTACTTTACGATTCAGTAAAAATATGACAATTTAAAGAAGAATTGTGCTTTTTATTTAATTCAAATTTACGTTTACACGTTGCTCTATCATGTAACTCTCCATTCTTCCTAACTCTAAGCTATCAGCTGTCAAATGTTATTTTGGTAGGTAGCATAGACTATGCTACACGAATGGTGACAAATTCTAATCTCGAATTAATTTGGGAGCCCCGTTTAAATATAAACGCTATCAAAAAGTTAGAATTTAAAATTAAAAAACACGTGCTTTTATCTCTATGATATTAAAATACAACAGGTATTTATAAGAGGACAGGAATTTTTCAAGTTTTGATGAGTCATAAAAAAACTAAACGGCGAAAAACATTAAAAAATTACAAATTAATTTATTTCAAAAAATTATAAACGAATGCTGTTGAGCTTCGATATCATCGTCATAAGATTCAGGTCTGAACCTTGATCCATCGATGTGGATCAAGGTTCTGATTTCCTGTTCGAAGAACTTTGCCACCCATGACGCAACATTTGCCTTGACATTCCTTTAAAGTCCCTCATTTGTCTAGAACTTCTATAATTTTTCGTTTAAGATAATATAACAGAGCAAGAATGTCAAAATTTTCACTCCCTAAAGTTATAATTTTGGCTTGATCATAGACAAACTAGTGACAGAAGAGTCCATCACCTTCTTACTTTTCTTTCAAACTTAATCAAGAACTTGTGGCTATGTGTCCAATTATTTCCTTTCATGGAGAATACGGCTTAGAGTCGACTGAATTTCTTCTCTTTCTTGAAAACGATTTAAGGTATTCAACTACGTTAAAAACAGTGGTTATCAATCACATTGGAGAATTTTTTAAATTGTTATTTCTAATAATTCAGGCTTTCCTCTTTCCAAAACAGTTTATCTTTTCTGGGAAAAGGAAGGCTTGGCCTTTCATTCAGGTCAGCTAAATTTTTCTTTAACTTTAGTTTTCTCAAAATTTTCACCGTTAACATGATGTCTCAAAAGCTAATAGAGGTATTTAGATAAAAAATTTTAGCGTGTAATTTGTATAATATACCCAGCGAAACGAACAAAAAGTTTTATTGTTGGTGAGATGCTTTTTCATTTACATGCGTATTTCAAAAGATTGTTGAACATTTATGGAAAAAAGGCATATTTAAGTATATTTTTACCCATAACTTCTTTGCATCTCAAGATTTTTCTTAGAGTTTGAAACCCTTGACTACTAGAAATAACATTTCATTTATCATTGTGTTCTATAACTTGTATGCAAAGAAAAAGAGGATTGCTTTATTACAATTTAGTGTAGAGTGTTAACCGTTTTGCTTAAATCCCATTAAAATTTACTACAAATTTTCCTATTTCTCGCAATATATAATGTATTTTCAAATAATTTTGTTGTATGTATAATATTTTGTATTAAAATTGAGAACACATCTAAAAACCATAGTTTTTAAAAATTAAAATTTTTCAAAAATTTTCGTCGGATTACTCAAATGGCAAAATACTAATTCCAGGTTAATGCATAGCTTCAAAGGAACTTTAAAATTCATTACGTATCACCAACAAAAATTTCTATCGCGTTTAGAAGATTCAGGTATTTATCTGCAAACCTGATTCCCATTTTTGACAAAAGCCCGAATCTTTACGTGAATTGCATCGAAAGTTATATCTGATTTTACATTACTTTTGAATACAAATTCATTTTATTTTCAGACGTCTTTTTCTATGATTTATGACTGTTTGTGAAATAGCCCTGTTACAATATCTTTAATTTTATTAAAAAATTTGTAACGGTAATAGAATAACGGGAAAGAACACCAACCGTTACAAATTGGTCATAGAATTTATAACGGTTGGTGTTCTAAAGACTTTATCACACGGTGAAATTTCGCCAGCACTTTACCGTTTCTACCCTCAAAAACCGGCCAAACAAGTTTCATAATCGACAACTTTTTCTAACCAGTACGAAAGTGTCTACGGAAATATTGTCCGCAAACGAAATTCAACCAATTATGTGAAACTTTGAAGTGACGTCACTTTCATTGTCGTTTGCTAACGGAAAGTGCCGAAGATCTTTTGCCGTGTGATAAGGCCTTAAAGGGCAGATTGTTAAACCTAGAATCCTCACATTTGATACAAATATACTTCTGTAAGTGGAAATGCATACTTTGAAGAAATTTTATTTAATGTTAATTAATTCAATATGATAGAAACTCTTATCATAGGTTATGTCTCTATATGTACATTTGGATTCTACTGTCTAAATCTGTAGACTATAAGTTATCAAATGTCTCACATATGTATACTTGGAAGCCAGATATCTACACCTTAGTACGTTTGAATTTTAATTAAATTAAAGATGAAGCTGTATTTTTTTTTTTGTATTTTTGCCCGATAGTTTTCAAAAATACTATTGCACAAAAAGAATATTTTACAGCTTCAAAATTTGAAAAATATATCAAATGACATTAATATAATAATCGTGCAAAATTATTCTGAATTTTTAAAAAATTAATAAATATATATTGCCTGATATCCAACAATAGATTGTATTCTAACCTTGACTTTCAAACAGCTTTTATCGTTGAAGCAAATATTTGGTTTGGTCTCACGATTTTCTTCCATTATTCAAAGCTAAAAAATGAAATTTAAAAGACACATCTAACACAGATTTGCGTTTTTGACCACGCCGTGGTATTATAGGAGCAGTCTCTATTAAAGAGTTTCATGTACACAATTAATTCATGCAAGATATATTGGTTTGATAAATTATACGGTTTGAATAATTTGACAGACTAATGGTTATATGTAACTTTTCATTTAAATTAAGTATGTTATTTTTCCTGGTAAAGCCGGTTACTTTAGATGATGTAAAAGGAAACCCTAAACTTTTTTTCAAAAATGGAAAACAAAAGCTGTGCATAATGCTCATCAGTAACATTAAAAATGACTGATATTCTTAAATACATTTTTCGTATTCTTTGAAAACTAAATTAATTTAATGTATCATTGCGTATTTTGATTCCTATTTTCTTAATTTGAAATTAATTTTTTAAAAATTTCTTTATTTACACACACACGCGCAAGTTTCGTATATATTCTTAAATATTAAAAAAAATATCTATATATTCTTACCACTAATATCGAGGGTCATTAGTTGTGACCAAACAGATTCATATGTAGTTTCTGACAGATGAAGGATTCCATTGTTAGCCAAAGATATATCTGTCAGAGCAGGCATTTTCGAAAACATATCATCGGGCACAAAACTAAAGGCATTATTGCTGAAACAGAGTTAAGTTGAAATGATTATAAATTGGAGCAATAAATTGATCACAATAGTCTCTCCATAAATCTGTACTTCGCCAATGAGACTCCACAGTATTTTCAAAAAACCGAAGAGGAAATGTTAATGTAATAGAAGAGCAAGAAGCACACAGTGGTTACAAGAAAAAAATTTCTTTTTTTTTTCGGTATTCATCACTTTGCGGTGTCTGAAATTTTATTTCACAAATTTTGATATAATGACTATTTACATTGGAGTAGGAACTTTATCAATGTTTTCATCTAAATTTGTAATAAAAGCCTCTAAATCTTAAAATAAGCTTAGAAACATTTGTCTTTAAAAGAGAAAAACCGAATGCCTGCGTATATAAATATAAGATAAGCTTTTATCAACTGACCCTTTAACACTACAGAGGGTCGTAAAAAATTAAATTTTTTAAACTTTTTAATTTCAACCTCCAATGGAGCTTAAATATTGCTATACTACCACAAACTTTATTTAATAAAACTTTGTATTTTAAAGTATATCTTTAAGGGCACTGTTTAAGAATATAATCAACTTAATTCATTTTTTGAGCATCCTGTACATGAGGGTATGATAAAAATAATAGCAGAGAGAGTCTATTTGTGAAATATTAATTCGAAAAGACAATTTTTGAAAACTAATTTTTATTGTTGATTAATCATTATTAATTTCTTTGAACATAAATAAAATTTTCTTCTTTAATTCCATCAGCCTTTTAGATTCCAGATTTTATTTATCTAAAAAGTGACGAAAAGCTCTTAATTTTTTATTCTTTTTTAAACGTTATTGAAGGACATTAAAAGGCTATCTAAAAACATCAATACTGATACGATATCCGAATACAATACCGATACAACAGTTATCAAATGCCTATGATAAATGTCGATTTAGATTTCAAGGCAATTATGATTTTTGACGTAAGAATTCAGTATCAATACTTTAAGTCGTGAATTTTGGAATTACAAATTGCTGAATTTTTTTAATAGTAGCTAAAACTTGAAAATGGTTTTCAGAAAGAAATAAAAAAAATTCAGAATATCAGAATACTTCCTAATATTTACCCGTGTCTAAAAACTATGTGTTTACAGCTTTACACATATATAATGTAGAAACTTTCTTAAAATAAGTTTTCAGTATAAATTTAACAGTAATTTGACACTTAAATTTAATTTTCGCGTACTATATCAAATGTAAATTTTGGCACATTACCTAATCGTAATTTGATAATAGAATAGCATAAAAAATATCAGCTATATACTTTGAAGGTAACATAATAACAGTATAATAACACTGCACCTAAATTGAAAACAAATAGAATAACCTTAAATCTGTTATACACTGCGAAGACAATATAATAATTAAAAAAGTTACATTTAATTCAAAAATAAAAAAAAATGTTATAAATATAAAGATTATGAGGACACACAGTAACGCGTAATGAAATAATGATGTGTTAATTTTACTTGAATTTGTTAAGAAAAAGATGATACCAACCCTTATTTTATCATATTATTCTCTCTCTCTCTCTCTCTGTGTATATATATATATATATAAGTATTATGTGTGTGTGTGTAAAGCAAAACCTTATATGTGTTCTTTCAGTTGATGTAATATTGTTAAAAATTAGTCACTGACAAATATAAATTGCAGGTCGTTATCAGCATTTGTTCATAAAAAAAATTTCATTAAAAAATTTGATTTATTGCGTTATATTTACGAGTCTTGAATTCCATTTTTTTGTTTCAGCTCATTCAAGTAAAAGGTCGGAGGGGGGCAATTTTGATCATATTTGATCGTAATTAATGCTTCATATATCATGGCAAATCACAAGGAGGTAGAGGGTTACTCATCAGCCTGTTAAGTATAGAAAGGATTTTGGATTGTTTTTTTCATACTGATGTTAAAACGTACGAAGGGTTATTTTATGGTAGGTGATGACCTTTAGGACTCAACTAAAGTACTCGCCAGTACTGTCCTTGTGTTCCGATCATTCTGTTTTTTTTTTATATTGACATTATTATTCATTCATATGTTCTTCTTCTTCGTGATAAAACATAATTCCTTAGTAAATATGGCTTGTGTTTGTATTTACTGACCCTTGAAGCTTCTAAGGTAAATTGTAAATCTTTTTATATGCTCAAAAATTTTGGTATATTTATTTAATTTAATATTACCCTTCAGTTCATTTTCATAGAAAATATCTTGCAGCTGTATATCATTACGCTTCTCTTTCTTTGCCGGCATACTTACTCCAGCTGCAGATTCTCAAGCCAGAGTGCTGGATTCGGCAACATGCTTCTCTTGATGGATCCGAATCTATTTCCGTCCAGCCACAGCAGCCGGATGTTGACCAGATTTGCGAATGCCCAGTCCCCCAGCTTCTCAATGCCGTTGTTGGACAAAACAAGATCGCTCAGCGTGTCCGGACCTCGGGCAAACCAGTCATTGCCAAGCTCCGTCATGGCATTGAAGGACAGGTCCAGCTCTCTCAACCGGCGTAGATGGCTCAGATCGAGTTTACTAGGCTGATCAGCTTCGGTGAAACTTGATGATATTACCAGCTCCTATGAAAGCATATCATTGAATGCATAAGTTTGTAAGAAAATAATGAAAATAATTTTCTAGAATCAAGCTTTTAATAATATAATGCTGATGTCGTGTCCGTGTTACCATGGAAAGTGAGGTAACATCTTCTGAGGATAAAGAACCCTTAATATCCGATGGTAGAAGCCTGAATTCTTGCTCAAATGAAGATGAAACACACACGCAATAGCTTGCACAACCCCTTTTTACATGGGGTAACATTCATACATCTCACAAATAGAACCCAAGGGAAGAACAACCATGCCTGAACCTGGAATGTCCAGTTCATGAGGAAGACCCGCTGCCCCTATGCCAGGACGTCAGCTCAATAATATGCTAAAAAATAGAAAACAATCCCCGCCCCCCCCAAAAAAAAATCGAGAAATATGAAGCGTCGAATGAAATATTCTATATATATCAGATTTTATGATATTTTATGTATTTTTTACGTTTCAGACCTGAACTTCCTAACATTATTGGATTCAGCTTCTCACGCTTTTGCATTTCCGCTTTGAATTTATATATTTGATGGAAATTTGTGCATATTTTTTTCTTTTTTTAGTAAACTAAATATATTTTTAAAAGCTTTCAAGTTTTATTAATTGCTGCATTTTGGTTTTTAATATATACCATATCTCATTACTAAAAGAATTATGGAATCACAAACAATATCTTTCTAATCCAAGGATGGAATTTTTATAAAATAGAATTAAATTGATTTAAAAGTTTTATTTACTAAATTAAATATGAAAATCTTTAATTTTAATAATGTTATGGGGAACTCGCAATTGCGCAAATTTACATTCATATTTGACAGATAACATCATTGTTTCCTGCTTTTGAGTATTCCAAATATTTTATTGTTAATTACTATAGGTATTTGGGAATTCTGAATTAATTTTTTCCTCTCTTTTTTCAAAGAGGGTTTGTTGCTACATAATCAATTTTTAAAAAAATCAAACGATTGATAGTTTTTCGAAATATGAAAATAATGATGAGGATGTAATGGGAATAATGATGATAGCGTTACCATGGAAAGGGAAGTGCAGTAGTTTTTATGGGTAAAGACCTCTGAGAATCCGAGAACAGAAGTTGACTTCTAGCTTTTATGAAAATAACACCACATACACCCATTGCGCAACCCCTTTTTACATGGGGGATGGGGGCTCTTTCACACGCTTCGCAGAAAGAAAGCGTGGAGCACAGCATATCCGAAACAGAACTCGAACCCGGGAAGCCAGATCATGAAGAAGACGTCCTACCCCGAGACGCCGAGAATATAGAAATAATAAAAATAAACATAAACATAAAGTAATGGTAAATTTAAAAATCCTATTGTATCAAAAAGTTAATTTTTAAAAAAGTGATTAGGAAATTATATCTTATGTTCGTACAAACAAGATTTTATATGTTTTTATCGTAATAATTTGATGCACAATAACATTACACGAATAGAGACAAATCGCGGGCAAACTTCATCAAAAATACAGTAATATAAATACAATGCAATATATCTACTGTTATTATGATAAAGCCTCTTATCAAAATCCATTGATCCAACTCTGTGAAATGCTATCGTATTTAGATACTACGGGCGAAAAACACTCACATTTCCATTCATGGATTTCATCCAAAATTACAAAAGATCTTTGATTATATTGTATAGACTGTTTTTCATTGACTTAGTTCTTTGAATTTATAAATTACTAGCCATTTTTACTTACACGGCGAAGATATTGATTGTGCTTTTTAATTTTTTTTTCTTAAATCTCTTATGAATAATTTGAATCACATGCTTTTTTATCACATTACAGGGTGATTCAAAATGAATATATCTATTTCAAACGGCTATAAATATTGAATGAAAAGAATTTATCGATAGCAATAACACATAATGTAAACAGAACTTCAAAATTTTGTTTACATACGCCATAGATGTTCGATATGGCTTTCTATGGTTACACAAATAATAAAGTTCATCTGGTTCACGTCCGATAGTTCCTTTCAGGCCTTCTACATTCTGAAGCCTCTCTACATTCACAGGCGCAGGTGCATCGCCAATATATGCTTTGAGTTCTTCAGTTGCACTGGGCACGGGAAATTTTAAAGTTTTGTCTACATTATATGTTAATCTTATCAATAAATTAATTTTCATTAAATAGTTATACCATTTGAAAGCGCATCAAATATTAAAAGATTTAAAAACCATATTCTAATACCCTTATGCATTTTCGTTTTATAGTTTTAACTAATCTTCGAACGCAGACTAACATATTTACTTCATAGAAACTATTAAATAATCAACTGCCATGGTAATATTTTTGAACAGTAAGTTGTCTTTTTAGTAACTGTGACTTCTTTTTCTTATTCCTCGCAATAGCTAAGCAAATAATAGACGGAATATTTTCTTTCTTCAGGTTTTAATATGAAATTAAAGACTAGATTAACTATTTGAGTAAAAAAATTTAAATGGCTTGGATTCCATTATAACAATGAAATGTATTATTGAAAATTATACTGAAAATATTTTTAAAAACTGTCGAAATCTAAGAGCACTTTCATAGCAATTTAATGAATGTCATTTAAAAAATATTTTTAAACCCTATGAAAATCCATTTTGCTTACAATTGTATGAAGAAATTATCACAGGAAACCCTTGCTTAATTTTGAAACAATTAAATATTTAATTATAAATTTAAAAAATTCTTTCGAAGAAGCACATTTTCATCTGGCAATATACATTTTTTTCTCCAATTTTGGTAAATCGTGTTTAGTTTAGTTTAATGATATTAGAGTCCCATTTTAAAGCAACAAGATCTTTTTGGGGACGGACCTCATAATTTTGAACCATGGTCAGATGATGGGGACGAAACTTAATCTGGCAACTCCCTGTCCATACCAGTAGGAGGACATTTGGCCCTTTTTCTTGTATACAGCCGACTAGCCCCGCCACCACTGAACGTAGCAGTATCGACAGGATTTGTTGTGGTCGACTGCTAGGACATTTGGCCCGGACGGATTTAACGGGTACCAGACTGCATACACGATGGTTAACCGGTGCAATCGGGTTTCCAATCTGAAAACTTTCGATTCTGCAGTCGAGGCCTTACCACCAGATCACCGCGGCCCTTGGTACTCCAAATTAATCTCTTTGCTCTGTAGATCAATGAAAACAAACGCATGCATATATGTTTCTTTGCTATCATTATAAATTGTGTTCATTGGTTAATAAATTGCCTTATTATAAAATTGTTTTTTCATCTTTGGATTTAAGAATATCTAAATAATAGTTCCAAAGTTTGAGCTTTTTACGTAATGCTTTTTCATTGCATAATTCATGCAAAAAAAAATTCCTTAAAAAATCTTAAAACTAATTATTGCCAATATTTTTCCACCAATTTTATATCAGAAAATATAAATTGAAAGAGTTACTAAATATTGTATGGACGTTTCATATTAATTCCTACTTCAAATAGCGTTTTTAGTATTTCAAAACAATTATCTGCTAAAATTTAGTTGAAATGGAATATCTATCTTCCTAAAATCATTTTGAAAATTCCAATTAACATTTAAAATTAATTAATGAAATGAGTTTCTCCTTTTAAAATTACCACCTAACGGTATATTGTGATAAATCAATCTGTCGATTAGGTGAACATACCAAGAAACTCCTATAGAAAAAAAATTTTTAGGATTAAATGAAAATCTAAATTCTTTCCCGTTATAAGATTTCTGTGACTTTGTTACATCAATATCTAATATGATTTCAATAAGTGAAATTATTTTAAAACAACTAACTGAAATTATATCTTGATCTTCTTTCTCACTTCCGTTCTAAAGTTTGATAGGATTTTTAGAATTAGTGAAGACATTCACAGCTAATATAATTGCAAAAATGATCATTTCAGTACGAGAGATTATTAAGTACTATTGAAGTTTTGTTGAAAAAAGATTTTAGTAAACTCATACTTACTTCCAAAGTATTCTCTAAGCCCGACAGTGTCATTTCTCCTTGTTCTGACAGACTGTTTAGATCGCACTCTGCAATCTCAAGCTTGACCACGTTCCATCCGATGAAGATTCTGGATGGTAGAGTTTGCAGGCTCATCCTACTTAGCTGAATTTGCAATCTGGAACTGGAATCTATAAATTGCAGCGCTTCAATTAGTTCTTCCAAAGAAGCGCCACTGCATGAAATCTCTATTTCAACACCACCTCCAATAAAATCGTAGCATTGACAAGAAAATGGTAGTTTGTTAACATCCGGGCATGTAGCAGACATACTTAAATGGATGAGACTGAATGATGAAAGAAGTAAGCAACCAATTTTTATGCCCATGTTTCTTGGATGAAAATATCTAAAATATTTACAGAAGTTAAATGTTAAAATATTAGCTGAAATATATAAAATACTTTGTTGTTATTAGGGTAGCATTTTTACTTACGTGCCAACAAAGTGTGAAAATCAAAAGTAATATGAAAGTCAAAACATTTCATCTGGAGATTCTGATGAAACAACATATGTCGGATATTCATTAATGTTGGGAAAAAATTATTTTTCGAATCATTTTTTAAAGATTTTTTAATTACGATAGCCCTAAAATACAACAAGCAGTAATCAAATATACTAGCAATTAACAGAAACTTTTGATATTTTTCCAGTATTGTTACTTTTTTCTATACAAAGTGTACAAATTAAAAAAAGATTTTAAACATAAAAAATGTCATAACGAAATTTGATGAATCGACATACTTTAAATATAATTTTAAAGGATAACAAAAAAAAAACAGATAATTTTTCGAATCATTTCTTGACAATTTTTGATCACTATAACACCAAATTATAACAAGCGGCAGTTAAATATTCAATCCTTTTACAAAATTTTTATTGTTGGTGCAGCATTTTTTTTCTTGTATGTAAAGGGTGCTAATAAAAAATATTATTAACATCGCAAACTTACACCATGAGATTTTGATGAATTAACGTGCGTCAGATCTCAACGAGATGTACCAGACTTCAATGTGCCAAATCTAAAAAAAAGATGATTTTTGAATCAATTTCTGACGATTTCCGATAACGATAATCCCCAAATACAAAGGCGGCAATCAAATATACAAGTCATCAACAAAAATATTTTATTAGTAATGCAACATTTTTACTTTCTCGTAAAGAAAGTGTACAAATCAAAAGTTTTTTAAAATTCCATAACTTTCACCTGGATCAACACGTGTTTGACTTACTTTAAGAAATAATTTTCAAGAACAAAAAAAAAAGATAATTTTCAAGAATTAAAAAACAAAGATAATTTTCCAATAATTTGTAATAATTTTTGATCACGATATCTCCAAAATACAACAAGCAGCAATTAATATAAAGCTATAAACAAAAATTTGTATTAGTAGTACACCATATTTACTTTCTGACAAACAAATTGTACTAATTAAATGTGTTATAAAAGTCTAAAAATTTCACCATGAGATTTTAATGAACCAACATGTGTTAGATCTCCTTAAATGAAATAATAATATTAATAAATGAATTTTTTTAGTCATTTTTGACGCTTTTTGATCTTTATAATCAGAAAATAAAATTAACGACAAGTATGGATTTTTATATGAGGCCATCTCATTATATTGGAAATCTTCTCCCAAGTTTGATAGAAATTCTCTTTGTGGAAAATCTATTTACTCATTCACAATGAAAATTTCCACAATGCCTTTTCACTTTTGTTTGAATTCTATTGGATATAATGAAGGATATTTAAAATATCTATCTTAAAACTTAATTTATAATTGCTTTATAATACATAAAATGTTCATACTACTTTCAAATTTAATATATTATACATCGTATAAAATAAAAATAAGAATTTGAAAGGAATTTATTAACCCTTGTCTTACATATAAATCATTTTAATTATACAAATCAAGTTGATAAATAATATTGAAAATTTATAAATGAAGCTAATTTATAATCTTATAATGTACAATATTATTTAGATATTTAATAATAATTAATTATTAACCATCTAAACTACCTATTTAAGTAACCAAAACAACAAAAAATTTCAATAACAAAAAACATAACTTACCCAACTGTACTAGACGGGTGATTTGGAATTTTCAAAAAGCTTGATTAAAGTAAATATGTTGACGATATCTCAATTACAGAAACAAAGGTCCGGAAAGATATCAGATCAGAAATATCAAAGACGAGAACAAAATAAATTGATAATCTCTTCCGCCGATAACAAATTTAAAACATTACGTTACATTGATAAAAGTTCTAACTATCACTAAAAGTTTTGAAGTTCAAAACACAGTTTAAAAATCCTTAGATAATGATTCTGATTATGAGATTAAACAGAAATTAACTATTAAAATAAGTAGGCGTAATATATAAGGAAAAATCAACATTTAAAAAAATATTTTTTTCTCTAAAACAAACATTTATTGAAAAGGTTTTTTTAAATATATCTTCTTCAATTCAGAATATTTCTGTAAAGCTATAAGATATTTCAACTTAAATGCAGCATTTTTGTAATTACATTTATGTTAAATAAATACAAGTACAAATTTAATTCGAAATTGATTACAAATTTATGCAAATTTAATTAATAATAAATTAAAGTTTAATAATGAATGATGAATACAAATTTAATAGTGAATGATGAATATAAATTTTATAATAAACGATGAATGGAAATTTAATAATGAATGATAAATAAAGATTTAATTTTGTTAAAATTTAGAAATTTTTTTTAAAATGCTTTGTAAAATTACAATACTGTGTTAGTATATTTGTAATAAATTTAGCTCAAGGCAATTTATTGTATGAAAGTACAAAAGAGCTCTCTAATGCTAATTTGTCTTGTTGGAAGCTTCTTTTTTAGAAAATTTTCACTGATGTTAAGTGATATTGCAGTCATTCAAAACCACATGTATAGAACTAATGTCAGTATATCCTTCTATAATATCATAATTATCCACCTTTATCAAAGTCTATGAAGACAATTTTCGAAACTGCGTTTCAAAGATGAATACAAAATTTTTGTTAAATCATAGAAAAGGAGATATTTTTTTGTAAGTGGTGTGTAAAATTCCAACATTGTGTTAGTATACTTGTAATAAATTCATTTTGTTTTTCGGAAATGCAGAAAAGATTTCTAATGCCCATCAGGTGGTTTGACATTAGAGAGCTCTTCTGTTGCATTCAAAACATCTGCATATATCTGCTTGCATTCAGAATATTCTCTATAAAGTTATAAGATATTTTAACCTAAGTGAAACATTTTTGAAACTGCATTTCACAGGCCAATACCAATTTAATTTTGTTAAATTTTTAAAAAAACCAAAAATTTTTTGGTAAATAGTTTGTAAAATTTCAACATTGTGTTAGTACATTTGTAACAGCTCAAGGAATTTTATTTCCTGGAAGCAGAGAACTCTCTAATGTCAATTTATCTGATTGAAAACTCCTTATTTAGACAATTTTCACTAATGAGCAGTAATATCTCGATGATTTAAAACACATGTATATAAGTATTTTCAGTACAACCTCATATAATATCAGTATTATCCACCTATATTAGAATCTGCGAAGACAGTTTTTGAAACTGCATTTCATGGATGAATACAAAAATTTGTTAAATTATAGAAAAAGCATTTTTTTTAAACGTTTTGTAAAATTCCAGCTTTTTGTTGTTGTACTTGAAATAAACTCAGGACTTTTTATTTTCCTTACTCTACAAGAATAATACCGATTCATTTGATTGGAAAATCCATAGTTAACAAATTTTCACTAATATGTGGTAGATTGAAGCCTCTTTCGTTTGAAATCAAGCACACTTTATTGTCAATGTATTTCCTCTTATAAAATCAAAATTGTCCATTTTCATTTGTGCCTAAGAATAAGATACCTGTCATTCCATCAAGAATCGCCATCCTTATTGTACATGAATTCGTGTCTAATTAAAACTCAATTTGGAACGGGATGATTTTGAGTTCGACTACTTATAATAATTGTAATAAATAAAAACCAAGCCATTTTATTTTCAGAATTTTGAAGAAGATTGTCTGATGCCAATCCATCTGACTGGAAAATCTTTATTTACCAAATTTTCACTTAAGTGCGGTAAATTGAAGCCTAAATCCTTTGAAACCAATCATATAGAACTATTATTAGTAAATCTCCTCATATAATATGAGAATAATTGATATTCAATTACATTCAATAGCAGCTATTAATAAGATCCATCATCCGTACAAGAATAGGCATCCTTATTTTCATGAATTTTATCAAGAAAATCACAACAAATTAAATCTTGCCTTTAAGTCCGGGTGATTCTAAATGCGACTACTTGTAATAGAGCTTGTGTCTACTTGTGTTTAGAGCTTAAGACATTTTATTTAAGTCATTGTAAAAAAATTATCTCATGCCAACCCATTTGATTGCAAACTCCTTAGTTAACAAATTTTCACTAATGTACTGTGGTAAATTAAAACTCAGATCTAAAACTAAAGTCACATAAGTCCTCTTAGAATGTTAGAATCATCTGTATTCATTATTGCTTACTATTAAGATAACTGCAAGAATCTTCATTTTTATTGTACACGAATTTTATAAAAAGAATCGCGACTTTGGAGCTGGACGATTCTAAATTTGACTATTTCCAATAAATATAGTTCATTTCATCTTATTTTCAGCATTGCAGAAAAATTGTCTTATAGCCAATCCATACTCGATTGTAAACTCCATATTTAACAAATCTTCACTAATGCGCTGGGCTAAATTAAAACCTCAAACATTTGAAACCAAAGTCACATAGCTTTTACCAGTGTATCTTCTCATATAAAATAGCAATCACCCGCATTCATTGATACCTACTAATAATATGCTTGTCATCCATTCAAGATTCGTCATCCTTATTTTAATGAATTTTATAAAGAGAATGGCGACAAATTAAATCTCGTCTTTGGAACAGGACGATTCTAAATTCGATTACTTGTACATTTTGCATAATAAATAAAGCTCAAAGCATTTTATTTTCAGCATTGTAGAAGCATTGTCTAATGCCATCTGATTGATATCTCCTTATTTAACAAATTTTCCGTAATGTGCTGTGGTAAATTAAAGCCTAAATCATCTGAAACTAAACGTTCACAACTATTACCAATCTATCTCCTCAAGTAATATCATAATCATCCGCATTCATTTGTGTCTACTAATAATATGTCTGTCGACTATTCAAGATTCGTCATCCTTATTTTACGTAAATTTTACCAACCGGTGTATTCGGATAAAAAGGAAGTTGAAGGAAATTTCCTATTTCAAAAATCTAAATAGTTTCTTTATGGGAATTCAGTTAAGAACTGAATATGTTCCAACGGATTTCAGAGAAATCATCTGATCATTTTATTGATATCTCTTCTGCATTTCATTTATGAAAGAAAGAGCTCGGAATACGGAAGATAGATTAATAGATGAAAGGAATATTCTCGGAAGATAGATTAATAGATGAAAGCGATGAACATAAGTGTCATTAAGATGCTGCGACGATTTTTTTTTATAAAACTGTGTTAACTTATCATTTTCAAATGATGATTAAAAAAATGAAAAAGCACTAATCTTTACATGTTTTATTTTCTCAGCCAGAAAGTTTAGAATCAAGGACATTTGAAAACATACCTGTCAAATTTAATTATATTAACAAATTCTTTCTTATATAAACTGCATAAAATATTCAATAATTTTCCTAAACCACTTTGATTATTCAATATGTTTGTACTTCATTCTTAATATGTATTTTAAATATTTTAAGACAAAACTTTTGAATTCAATGATTTAGTTGAATTTAGGATTTCAGCGTATTCAATTCGAGTATTTTTATTATTTTACCATTCATTATATTCAGCTTTCTAAATTGGAATATTTATAATATTGGTTATATTCAATTTTAAAATCAATAATTCAATTTTAAAGTTTTAGAAGTAAAATCTATTGGATTTTTAAAAGTCTTATCATTTTAAATCTTTATAAAAATTTTATATATATTTTTTGATATAATTTTCAATAATTTATAATTTTTGATGTTTTCTGGTTGGTGTTGATTAGATTTATATTTATATTGACCTATTAAATATTTAATACTTTTCGTAATACACTTGGCATTAAATGCCACTAAAAAATTTTATTATTGGAGGGTTCGTTGCTCATTTTTTAATTCAATCTGTGTCAGGAGTAAAGTCTGCAATATCTTTTATAAATAAATATACAAAGATTTTAGAAGTTTTGGAGATTATTCAAGAAGCTTGTATTGTAGATATCGTAAATAATTTGACAGAATTTTGAAGGGTAAATTAATTTTTAAAATTATTCAAGAGAATATTTTAAAAAACTGTGAAATTAAATTACATTTCTGTAACAGATTCTTTTTATAAATATTTACAATTACCTAAATATATTTATTTTTCAGAAAAAATTATGTATTAATACTTTTTATCAAAATTTTATAAAACATGGTGATAATTATCTAACGGATCAAAAAAGTGATAATACGAATTTAAATTTCTTTCCGTGTTATATTCATCTGTAAATAATTCATTGTGGTTGCTGAAAATTCTGTTTACACCAAAATTAAATCTGTTAATTACTACATCATTCTCACTACGTTTACAGCTGCAGTAATCTCATATTTTTTTTTTAAATTTAATATTATTTTTAGAAGGCTTTGAAAGAATTTAATTATGATTATATTGTGACTCTTAACAGGATATTGTCAATCAATCTATTGGAAATTAAATGAGTCGGATTTGTCTACAATTTTCATAATAGATAGACAGTTATGCTTCCTTAATTCTTTGTATCAAATCTTTACAGAAGTGTCATTATTTTAGCATTTATGTTTTTATTAAAAGAGGAGACTTGTTAAAGTTTGTCATTATATCATTGATCTTAAATTTCAATATTCAAATCTTCTTAATTTTGGGCGCACTGTATTTATTAAACCGGTTCCGAAACAGTTCTTTTATTTGCACATATATCATTAGAACACTCGGCAAAACTATTTAAAATTTACTAATTATTTTCACAATGAAATAAAAAATATCAATTTAATGAAAATTAAGCGTAAAAAGCACAATTATAAAAAATTTCCACATTATTATTTGAAAAGCCTGAAAAATATCGATTTAATGAAATTTTAATTTTGTGCAAGAATGGTTTATTGATGATGATTAACTTTTTTATATTAATACACTTTGTAAGATGATAAAGAAAATCATCATGAGATTTCCATTTTGTACATCAACTGCATATCATTAGTGAAGAATAATTGAGAAAAATATTTTTCATTGCAAGTATTATCTTTATGTAAAAAGTGTCATCCTCATACTTGTATAACAAGTATTGTCCTCATATTTCTGTAACATATGTTATAACCATATTTTTATAACAAGTGTTATCACCATATTTTTACAAGAGGTGTTATCTGCATCTTCCAACATAAAATTGTGTACTTTCAGCAAGGTCACCAATGTTTAGATTTTTATTTACAAAGTTCCAACATGAAAGAAATGTGCATTATAGTATGTACAAAGATGTTATGTACAAAGAAAAATAGGATTGCTGCGTTACAATTTTGTGTAGAATGTTAACCGTTTCTGTTCAATTTCATTAAAATGTACAACAAATTTTCCTATTTCTCAAAATATACTATATTTTAAAATAATTTTGTTGTATTTGTAGTATTTTGTATCATAACTGACAATACATCTAAAAACCGTAGTTTTAAATAGTTTTTTAAAAAATTTCTTTCAACGAAGTCGGATATATTAAATCAAATTGCATTTACATAAGTTGAAATTTTGAGTTTACATGCATGCAAAAGTGCAGCACGAAAGTCAATCTATCCTCTGACGGACTTAGTTCCCAAATTTCTTTTGGATCTTTAATAAAATGATTCTGCATTTTTTTTAAAAATCTATCCAGCTCTTCACGGGTTGTGGTTGTAATGTTCAGCTTTACTCAAACAGACAGATAGCCCTTCTCAGAATGGATTTCGCTCAAAATTTGATTTGAAATTTGCATTTTTGGTATTCTTGCAAATTCCATCCATAAACTTGAAAGGAATTTAGGTTATCGTGTTACCGACAGATATAATTCCAAAAAATGCGTCCATTTGTAATCCTTTTAAATTTTAAACTAAAAGAAGTCCGAAACTTTAAAATCAATTAAAATCTCGAGTTGAAATTTTTTTCATAATTTCTTTTTGTACAGTTTTTGTACTAGAAAATACATAAATAAATCTATACCATCAAACAAATATGTTTTGATTTATTAGAAAATAATAGAATTCACATTCAGTAGAAAGAGGGATCACTGTCCTCTGTTTCGAATAAACTGCTTTAAGTCCATTCCTTCTTTATCCTGAGGACCTTCGCATCTCCCGAGTATGTGAGCATCAGTTTTAGCTCTGAACATCCATTCAATGGTGGAATCACATTCAAGAGGGTTGCCTACAGTAAACGAAAACATGCTTCACTTAATTAATATAAGAGAATCACTACATATATGCTCACATTTGTTTCCATTTGAATTCAAATGTTTTTGTTTGTATCAGTGCTTTAAAATTTCGTCAACTTTGTGATTTCGTTTAGATTCTTAATATATGTTGCAAAGTTAATCGTAAGGAAGAATTGATTGAAAAATTGGCTTATAATTACTGTAGCAACGTTTAAAATTTAGAAATAATGCATAATTTTCTAATGCTCTAAAAAACCTCAAGTGAAATTTGATTAAAAGTGATCGCTTCAGAGTTATTGATATTTTCAGGAAAATGATGAATGTATATGCAATGGATTTCCGGATTTTGACAAACTTCTTCCTTTAAACCTTCTTAAAACTTAAAAATATATTTTTGTAATATGTCTATGTGTGAAAACATTAAATAAAACTGCTTCTGACAAGATGGGTGAAATTTGGTATGTGGTTATATAGATTTGGACGGTCAAACAGCAAGACTCTCATCAAATGGATTCCATTGGAAATTAAGTAAAATCTACAGATTTTGTGTAAATGTTTTTAAATCATATTTTGTGCTTCTATTGTAAACAACAGGAACTGGTACACAGTATATTTCAACAATAGCTTGGGCTTCACACACGCTGTCACTCCACCGTTGCTTCATTATCCTCTGGAAGACTCTTTACTCGTTTTCCGCCTCCTACTACGTTTCAATTCACTACCGCAACTTGAGACTGCCGGCCTTTCATAGCTCTCTCTCCTTCTCGGCTAATCAAGATTATCTCAGTTCCTATCGGATGGATCAAAAAATGTTTCGAAATTTCCAGCATTATCCATTTCGGTGCCAAAGTCGCCAAATTCGTCGCCATTACTATGCTTTAGGGTATCCTAAAAGTTTCTTTCTCATCACGCTATGAATGACTTTACCTGTCCCTGCTTGTGCAAACATGCAGGCTTATTTATTAGCTATCTATTTCATCGGTTTCAATCGTACCAGAGCCCTTTTACTGTCACAAAGCTAAGACTACGTCCCAAAAAAGTTCTTTTGTATCTTTGTGTTGTAAAGGCGCAATTTTCTATGAGCTTCTTCCTGAAGAATAGACAATAAATTCTATCAAAACTATCAACAACTGCATCAATTTAAAGTTGCCATAACAAAAAATATGGTTAGAATTAACGAACCGATGAGGCGTTATTTTTCATCATGGCAATGCGGGACCACATATTGCATTAGTCCTAAGAGAGAAGCTCTAACAGTATGATTAGGATGTTTTACCGAGTTCATCATATTCTCCAGGTCGCGCTATATCTGATTATCACATCATTCTGTCTTCCAAAAATTATCGTCGCGATAAGTGCTTTAAATCCATCAGCTAAATCAAAGCGCACCTCGAAGATTATTTCTTGCACAAAACTTTGGAAAGAAGGCATAATAAGGCATCCTGAGCGATGGAGGAAAGTAATCGGGCAAAAAGGCTCTTATATATCAAAATAGTTAATATTTTAGTAGTAAATATTGTGTGTTCATTTCGTATTAGAAATAAATTATGGGAAAGCCTAATGTTATGTTCACTTCGATTGTTCTTTACTTGAATTATTAAGAATATTCACCTCTAACATCAAAAACACCAAGCTGTCCCCAGATTGGTTTGAAGGCTTGCTCTTGCAAACGTACTATTCTATTCGTCCTAAGAGAGAGTTCCTTTAAGGCCGGCATATCCGTGAAGAGGTCGTCTGGCACACTTGTAAAATCATTATTGCTAAAACAGAAACGAGTATGTTATGATTTGGAAAAATTATACTATTTGATGCAAATGGGAAAAAAAGAAGATAAAAAAAATTCTTCTCTTACTGCAGTAACCAACCGACAGACTTATAAACAAATGGTATTTGCGTTAAATGCTCAAGACATAGATTCCACCCCCCCCCAATGTTTATGTTCAAATATGTCAATGTCCATATCATGCATTACGTACTTTCTAGGTGTTTGATATCTTTGCAATCTTGTTATTCATAGTATAACCTCGTTGATGAGAGAATAGGGTTATTTTATTTAGGCAGCTATATATAAAAAATTGTAATGACATCAGCAATCCTACAAAACAATGGCAAATGATTAGATTTGGTCATTCTAAGAAGAAGGTTCACATATTGCGAATGTTTTAGTATCAGAAAATAAAACAAATCACATGTCTTTGTCTTAAAAGCATCTGTAAAGCATCCAGTTCTTCATGGCTCGTCTTCATGAGTTCGTCGTCCAAAGTCCCCTATTTGCTAAATTCCTCGAGCACAGAAGAACCAATAACACCCATGTGTACTGTGAGACACGCAGAAGACTACATAAGCTCATCAAGAACAAAAGACCGGGGCTACTCATGGAGGATGTGGTTCTGTTCCATGATAATGCGCCTCCACACGTCTCCAGGTTCACACACTCGGAACTAGCCACGATCAAATGACAGCTGCTTGGTCTTCAATCCTACAGACCGGATTTGTTTCCCTGCGATATTCATGTGTTTGGTCCCCTGAAAAAAACATCTGAAAGGGAAGTGCGTCAACTTGGTCGTCGAACTCATGGACGCTGGGAAGAACTGGGTCTCGTCACGGTCACGGGAATTCTGAGAACAAGGCAGAAATTGGTTCGTTAATCAATGGGATCATTGTGCTCAGGCCTACGATGTATACTTTGAATAAAATCATCATTTACACCCACAGTGTCGTTTTGTACCTTTTCATTTGAACACCCCTTATATATGAGATTAAAAATCTATATACACTCTTAGTATTTTGATATTTCAAAAATTTGTCTTTGGGAATAAGGGAGCACGCTTACTTTAATTAAATGGACAAATCATATGACAAAATTGTCATGCCAATGACAATCTTTCACAAGAATATAATTCATATTCCTGGGAAGAATAAAAAAAATCGAATAATTAAAATTTATCACCCGGAAGAGCAGGATCATATAATTTTAATTGATTTAATAAAATAGTTTAGTCTGTGTTTTAATTTAAGAAATACCCGAAATGATACATCTTTGCTGTATGAATCTCGATGGGAGTTACAACGTTCTCGACAATTAAAATTGTGGAAATTTGATGTAAATAAAGAGTATTTTCTACTTCCAAATAGTATAAATGATAAACATTGTAGTATACACCATAGGCATGTAATATGTGCCATTTATATCAAAAGAATGGAATATTATTTTTATAAATCATTGCAAATGAATCTCTGTTTTTGAAAAACAAACCGTAAGGGCATTGTAATGCTACAATCATCATTGACCAATGACTTTACTTTACATGGCTTGTGTTTCTAGGTAGTTCGTTCCAACTTTTCTGTAGAAATTCGAAGCACATATGTAAGTCTGGAAACATCTGAATACTTTTAATTAAACAGTATAATCTGATTTCAAATTATCTTCTTTACAATACAAAAATGCTACATTATTTGAAATATTCTTAATTTAATAGTTAATATATTCCAAATTTGGAGCTTTCCCAAGTTTTAAAGTTTCATGAACAATTTCAAATTACAGATGATCATTATACACAGAAATCACTACATCAAGGATATATAACCATGATTGAAATATTACTCAGTCAGCAATTTATTATTGTATTGTTTACCATGATGCCCAAATCAGATGTAGTTTCCTAATCTGGTGAGTTTATTACAAGATACTGTGTATATGCCTCATTAGAATGCCTGTATATATGTAAAATACATGAAACTGGTATGCTTTATATGAATCAATATCATCGATGCTATCACTAGGATTTATTGAAATGTGTCATAGATGATTTCGCAGAAATAGCATTATATGTATATGTAATGATAATTTAAAACCTAATTTAAATATTAATTAGTTTCCGAATTTTTATTTGAAATTAACCCTTATTGATTTCATTCTAAAAATTGTCTCTTATTTTCGGATTCAGTTCCACTTCTTATATAATTACTTTTAACAGTCCATATAACTGCAGCATTTTCCCACGATCTAATTGAAGGGACAAAAGTTAATGCTTAGTCCATTGTTTTAAAAATACCTAAATTTCCCTATTCTTACACGTGTTAAAGAAATCCCTATCGAAATCTCATAGTAAAAACATAGGAAACATTTTCGTTCTGTTTTTGCTATTCTATTCCTGTATCGTAATGTGGGCTGATGCTTTCTTTATGATAGTTTCTTGTACAAATTATATCTCTCGGGATGGAATAAAATGTAGTTTTAAAATCTCAAAAGTTTCTTCTCTTTGGTTTAGAAACTGCCAAACTATGTTTGCATATTTATAAATATACTTGATATCTCCTCTGCAATAAAAGAAATTCATATTAAAAATATATGATACTCCTATTCAAATTTCAATACATTATCTCTAGAAGAGCATAAATTTTAAAGCAATACTACTTAAAATCAGTCTTCTTTTTGACTCTCCTTTTAAAATGGTGGAAAACTTACTCGAATTCTAGCTCTTCCAGACGACTGGCAGATTTTGGAAGCATGCTTCTTTTGATAGGGCCAAATCTGTTACCATGTAATCCCAAAAATTCCAGGTTGCTGAGGTTCTCAAAGGCCCGGTCGCCAAGTTTCACAATTCCGTTATTGGAGAAGGTCAGATGAGCCAGAGAAGGCGGAGGGATTCTAAACCAGTTATCATGCACTTCGGAAATGGCATTAAAGGACAAATCCAGCTCCCTTAGTCGCCTGAAATGGTTGACGATGATTTCATTTGGCTCGTTCTCTTCCGATAAACTGGCAGTTATGACTAATACCTGGAATAGAGGACAGAAAGAAGTCAACCATTTTTACAAAATTAATGAAGAAAAAAATTAGCGA
>JAPMOQ010055483.1:4963165-5016157 GCA_026543055.1 Argiope trifasciata | reverse complement strand
AAAGATTGAATTTGAGCAACATACACACACACACACACACACACACATATATATATATGTGTGTGTGTGTGTATATATATATATGTATGTATATATATATTATATATATGTATATACATATGTGTGTGTGTGCGTGTGTGTTTTATTTTTTTAATTTTCCAACGGCTTTGAAGTGATTATTTCTTAATCTCTCGATTAAAATCTTTGTACAAACTCGCCGACTAATCTATCAGCGATTTAAGTAGAATTTGTGCTGTAGCTTCTTAGAGAAAAGCCCCTGAGCACCGAGGGCAGAAGTCTGACATCCAGATCATATGAAGATAACACTCACACACTAGCTTGAACGCTGTTTCAAATGCCTCACAGATAGAGCATGGGTAAAGAACAACTATGCCTAAATCAATATTCGAATCCGTGACATGTGGAAGATGCGTAATCCTTAGGCTAGGCTTTCATTTTCATTTGTCACCCATTAAAACTAGGGGCAGCTGTACAACCTCATCTTCCCTATCAGCAATCAATGATTGATGTTGTCTATCAATAGCTTGAGAAATAGTACTTTCATTAATTTTGTTGGAAATTTGGAAAGAAAGGTTTCTATCTCAAGTGTACTTCTCATCACAAGACAAAAATCAAAATTGTGAGACTTATCCCAAAACAGCCTTCCACTTTTCACAAATTACTCAGTTTAACTCAATTAAAAAGCCCAATAATATTTCGTTAAAAATAAATAATTGTTTTCTCAACCACTTGTATTGAATCTGTCCCGATCAAGCCGTTTAATAATGATAGAATTTTTTCTGTATCAATGAAAAAATAAATCTCTCAAAAGAAGGCTAGAATTTTAAAACATATATTAATACTCCCTCTCACTTTTACTAGAATTGAAAATATAATTACAAACTTTAGGTTCAGCCGAAGTATTTCAAAACATTTTACTTTGCATCGTTAACAAAAAGTCGAAAATTAAACAAAGGACAAGTTATTAGTTTTAATTGCTATCTATCTTACTTCTAACTTATCTTCCAAACCCTGCAAATCCAACTTTCCTTGAGACTTAAGAGTATCCAGCTCGCAATGGGAGATGTCCAGTTTAACCACATTCCATCCATTGAAAATATCCGCTGGCAAGGTACCCAGAATCATTTCGTCAAGCTGGACTTCAAGCCTGCTGTTCTTGTCCATGAGACTTAAGGCATCTCTCAAATCCTGTATGGTAGCATCGCTGCAGGAGAGTTCGACGTCCACATCATCTTCTACGAAGTCTTCTTCACATTCACAAGTAGATGGTAACCTGTCATGGTCTGGGCATTTGTCTGACAGAGCTGGTAGGATCAAGCCCAGAATCAGCAGAAGGGCAGTGCAGGTCTTTGTGGTCATTGTGAAGGAACTATAATGTCTGAAAAAAATTGATGAATTATTTTAGCATTTTTATTATTCTATTGACCAGCGATTGTAAAATTTTCTACTAAAACGTATTTTTAATTTTTTATCTCCAAAATTTTTTGTTTGTTAAATAAAAGTTGTCAAGATTATGTTGCTGAGCAGTCGTGAATCAAACATCAAATGGATCCTTTTATTAGGACAGATGTGATAAAAATAGATTTAAAATGCTACCAGAACGTTGCATCAAATTTACCAAGTTACAGATTATGAATATTGAAATTCCTAATTTTAAAGAAAAGGGGGTACGTTATAATTTTTGTAAAAAAAATTATTATAGCCTTTTATTTGAAATCTTTATGAGAACATAATCGGCATTTTAGCTCATAGTTTCTCTTTCTCGGTATGTTTATTAGAGATTAATAAGACAAACAAATTAATTATTAGACAAAATTTAACGAATGTACTTTAAATAGTGGATATGGGTCCCATGGAACCATTGAAGATTTTAATTAGAAATGCAATCAATCAAGAATTAAATAAAAGTTTGATTAATTAAATAAAAAATTTGAATCAGCAAGGAGTAATTTTGTGAAACTTTTAATTTTGAATTATTAAAATTAATTTTGAATAATTAAAATTAACTCAAAATTTGATGCCTTTCACCAAAACTTCTAAAAATTTTATAAAACAAATTTACAATATCATGATTTTTTTCTTTTTTATTGATACCCACATTATCATACAGTTTCATTTGTCTATTTTCAATCAATTTCAATTTTAATTCATTAAAACTGAATGTTGAATGCATCTCATAATCTATAATTATAAATATTATTAAATTTAAAAATTGGCATTTATCAAATAAAATTATTTGTTAATATATTAAGAGTTTAGATAATATGTTAGTTAATATATTAAGAGCTTTAAATATGTATTATATTTTATCATAATAAAAAGAACAACAAAATATCAGAATTCTACTACTTAAGAAAATGAACAAAAAAATGGTTTACAAAATGCCTATCTTAAAACATAAAAAAAATTCAATATCAATTAAAATCATTGAATTACGAAAATTCCTAATAATTCCAAACAAAGATAACGAATGATGGAATGGTGACGAACAAAGGATTCTTGTTATCGTTAAAGCAATGAATTTTCCTTATCGTTGATATTCAAATTAATATAAGAAAATAAAAAGTCAAGTATAAAGAAAAAACAAGCAATGCCCCTACCTTGCAAGCCGGTGGATCAATAAGAAGTCGATCAATCTGGATCAATAAGAAGTCGCAATAAATTTAAATATCCTTTTGGGAATTTTCGGATTTAAAAAAATCACAGATGGTTTCCCTATGGGAATTAAGATAAGAACCAAATATGTTCCCACAGATTTCAAAAAAAATTATCACATCCTTTCACATTTCAATGATAACTCTCCTGATTTCTATTTACTTAAAAAAGTGCTTCGAATGCAGTTTTGAGATATGTTTTAAAGAAAATGTTTTGCAGATGGATCAAAGAATGAAAATGGTGAACATAAGCGTCATTCCGATATTATTGTTTGCCAAAGGATTCTAAAACCTGCTGCACTACGGCGCATGAGTTAGGATGAGTTTTATTCGACAAAATAAAGGTGGAAATTTTTAGATTTAATAAGAAAGTAAATTCTGGAAAGTCACTTATCCTTCCGTGTCTTACCCCTTAGTCAGATAGAATCGATGAAAAGTGGTAGTCTCAGGATACTGAAACGAACAGTATAAAGGTTCTATCAAGGGAAAACTACCAACGACGTGTTAGAATGAGAGCGTTGATATTTTTCTTGAAACATTTTATTTAGCTTGTCTTATTTCATAGTTTAAAAATTAAATATTTTAAGCATTTTTTTTTTGTTTATTTACCACGATTTTGAAATTTTCAACACTTGTATGTTCTACGATTTTATTTTTACGAACTTAATTATCTATAGATCAATAGTCAAATTTTAATTTTAATCTATATCCATATTCACCACTCAGCAAATGGTTTTGGAGAAAAAGGGATGGCAACCTTTAAAAGGGAGAGCTAGTTGTTATACGAATAAAAGTGTGATTTAAAAATTCTTTGCTAAAATTAAAATTATTTTCGTTAGCTTTTGCCAACTTCACTCATTTTATATTCGTAAGACATAAATTCTACTCAATTTTTAATTCAAATATTGATTTACAGATTTATTAAATATTGTATTTTTAAAGAAAATAATATATTTTATAGCATCTTCACTACTCAATCAATCATTAACCAAGTAATATAATTAAATTTAAAAAGTTAAAGATTATTATTTTTATATTCGTGTCAGTGGCGCCACCTACCTTTCGGTTTGGAAGATAAATGGGTTTAAAAACCTTAAGGACAATTTAAAATTATTTACAAATTAATGTTGTTTTTTAATAACTTTTTTAACAAAATTACTCATTAGTTTCATACAAATTCATTTATTCCATGATTATAAAGAAAACATATGTAATTAATTTTTAACTTAATTTCTGATATACCAGATTTACAAAATTGTTTATTCTTTAAGAAAAGCATCCATAATTATAATATTTTTACAGCTTAATAATTCATTAGTTTAGCAACATGATTAAATCTTTACGGTTCAAAGATAATATAATTTTATTAATTATCTTATTGCATTAAAAAAAAGCAAAAACTTCAGATGAAGGCTGAAATCAATTTCTTACATACTACACAAAATATGTTATTTTTATTTTTTAAATGCTACGAATAAAGGGAGTAAAATGAAGGTAAAATTAATATCGTTTGTTTGATAAGTGTTAATTTATATTTTCTTAGAGTTATAATTTTTTTAATTAAGTTTTGTGAATTATACTCTGCATAACAATAGCATTATATCTCTGAAGTAAATATTCTTTATCTGATTTCTATGTAGACCATAGAGATTAGATAAAGAATACATGTAATTCGTATTTCTTTTCCTTTTTTTAAACTTTATTCCTCAAGGTAAAGAGAGAAATGCATTGAAAAAAGTAATTGTGACATTTTATCTGATGTCATGAAAAGCAAAGACATTCTTAAAACAAGCCTCAAATTCATATTTGTACGTAATAGAAAATATTAGTGAATTTGTATGTGAGAGTGCGCGCGAGGGTGTGTGTGTGCGTTTGTGGGATTTCATGCAAATCTACCACCCTTATTGCCATGAAATTTAGAACTCAGGTGATATAATAGTGACTCAATATACCCAAAGATTCGAATTTTATAATTTAATTTTATTCAATATTTTCAGTTTTTTAGTAAGAGTTATTGCTTATATTTGTCCTTGATATAATTTCTAATTATTGTAAAAAAAATATCGATGTATCAAAAAACGAACAAATTTTTTTTTCTCTGAACAATTTTAAAATTAATTTTAGTTAATTGATTTTTTAACAACAATTAATTTTTAATTAATTGTTTTTCTGTTAGTTTAAATATCTTCTTCACTGGTCTTCAGCCGATCCACCAGGTAAAATTTAATTTCTATATTGGTCTAGTACGTTAACAAATTACGAACTTAAGAATCATAAAAATTATTTTTAAATCCGTATCCTTTTTTGCAACACTTATCCATTTAATTAGTAGTCCAGATTTTTCTACTCTGTTATTTGCCATATGCAATAGAACACTGAAATACTCAAAATTCCTTATTTTTTTACTCCCTTTTCTTAACTTTATTTTAAGGTGTTATGATTTGTGTGAATGTTCATTGCAGTTTAACAATGTTAAAAATTATTTTTATAAAATTCCATTTTAGCTCCAGTATTTACAGAAAAATTTCTAATTTCATCATTTTTCTCTCTTTATATCGTATCATTTTTAATTGTTTGCTACGGCTTTTATCGGCTGAAGTTTATCAGACGATATCATTGTCACGAAAACAAATAACGTTTGAAGACATTAATTTTATTTTACATCGTTTACAGAACTTTTAATTCTAGTTGTTATAGTTCTGATTTCGCTGTCAAACATAAATCTCGGACATTGTTATGTGAGTCAATCTATATGTAAATAAATTAATGCTTGTTTGCGTGCTTTTAAATAAATTTACAAGTTTTTTTCTTGATGATATTGATAACATTTAACACAAATTCTTTTCAAGATAATTGGAACATCACTCTCTACTTTAAAATTTCTAAAAATTAATTCAAGTATGTCTATTTAAAAACTAAGCAAGATTTTATTTATTTTTTCCATTATGTTTTTCAAAATTATTATTTTACAAAAAGGATTTTTACAGTGTCTTAAAATTGAAAAAAAAAGGCTTTTTAATGTATCATTTTTATTTCCATAATAATTTTAATCAGTTTTTATAATTGATACTAATTTGTAATAATCAATGAATGCATTATTATAATGAAATACAAATTATTTTCAATTATCCATATGTATTATCCAATTATAGTGGCTGTTACTATCTTATTAAGGTAACATCAGAATAATCCCCCTCCAATAAGTTTTTGGAGAGGCGAATGATTTGATAGCGCCGAGCTCTGTGGTGAGCGAGGAGTGTGTGTTCGGAAGCGCCAAGCGTTATGGCGTTGGAAGAGTGTATTCAATGTTCGAGGTCACAAATATGGTGGTTTGTATAATTTAGTCACTCCAATGGGGGGATTGATCTCCGTCAAATACCGAACTTGCGATCTGTAGCCACGCAACATATCCACTAGATAATAGTAATCACCGATGTCCAGTGGCTTATTAAGATACCACCACAGTCAATATATTTAATTATACTATTTCGTTTTTTTTTAAAGTTTATTATGTGTTTCATTTCCCAAGTGCACAGGTTATCATATCATGTCCATTCATGATGAAGATCAAACGGTATATTTTGCGAATTCAGTGATATCTAAAACTTTGACATTCATCACAATGTAGATGTTGTATACTTAATGAAAACAATTTGCTCTGTGTCTAAACTCCTTACACGAGAAAGCAGAAAGGAAATTAATGAGTCCACATCATCAAACAAATTATTTTTGATTTATTGAGAAAAAATAAAGTTTATTTCCAGCAGAACTTGATAATCAACGCCCTCTGTTTCGGATGAAATCTTCCAGTTCTAGGCCATTTCTTCCGAGAGGACCTTGGCAAGTTCCAAGAATTGTGGCTCGAGTCCTAGCATTGAACAGCCACTCCATGGTGGAATCACATTCAAGAGGATTTTCTGCAAAAATGATTGCTTTTTAGTTAATAATTCATAATGTTTCATTCATTGTTAATGCTAAAATATTCCATAAGTATTTATAATTATTATTTGAATTTCATTCTAAATATGGGAATTAGTTTTTTATTGGACATTTAATTAACCGCAGTCTCGTTTTGTATTATTTAATTCAAATATTCATTTAATATTCTTAATTAATTAGCTGATATTTTAACTCAAATTCTAGTATCAAACTGCTATTCTTTAGTGGATGGCAGTTCGATGCAGAGGCTTAACTGCAATGAAAGCTTCTTTCCCGATGTACTACTGAAGCAAATTGCGATAAATATTTGTAAATTTTATTTAAATTTACCATTCTATGTTTAATTAACATCCGTTTTTTCTTTTAACATAAGCTGATAATTATAATTTTTTTCTATTAGATTATTTTTTTAATAGAGAAAGGCTTGAAAACACTAAAGGTATATATATACAATGATTGAAAAAGCATTATATTAAAATAAGGAATGTTTAGAAGTTTGTAAGTAAAAAGGAGAAAAAATTGTCACTTGATGAAGGATTTTTAAATTTATATATTACTTCATGTATTCTATAAGAATAAAGAGAATAAATTCTCAATATGACAAAATTATTATTTGAAATTATTTTTCCAAATGGTAATAGCTCCTCAATTATAAATTTCTCTTTACATGAAAAACTCGTTAATATTTCCGTGAAAACTTTTTTTTTCAAAATATTTAATCAATATTATTGCAAACAGATTGACATTAGTCCCAAAAACATATATAAAACGAAAGTTTCCAAAGTCATTGATTTTTAGCATGGAAATAAGTATCGCCATCTACTGACTAAAATGAAGTATGCAATGCCACTATTTTCCGTGCAAACTGGACACATTGGAATAGAAATGTCGCCATCTATTGAGAACAAATGAATTAAGTAATGTCAATGATATCTTCTAAACCGGAAGAGCTGGTGTTTCAAAGAAATTATTTCATCACTTGGTAATTTTAAAATGTCAGTGTGACATTTATATCCTTTAGTAACTTAACCAAAAATGCAATTTTGATAGTTAGTATCATTTTTAATACTATATAATTAGAAAATTCCTGGAGCATCTCAATTTCTGGTGATATTGCAATGCTTTGCAAATACTATACTACGAATACTATGCAAGCACAATATTTTGCAGTAATTCATGAAACAAACGAAATCTATGAACTTTAAATGCCTTATAAGGAAAGATGCTATGGTTTCTTATTCTAAGGTATCAGACTACGTTAAAAACATTGGTTATCGACCACATTGGTGAATTTTAAAAATTATTATTTCTTGTAGTTCAGACTTTCCTCATTAACATGTATTTCATTAAAATATGTGTTAATTTATCTTCAGTACTTTGAAGCTAAATGCATTGGGAAAATATAATTGATTCATAATTCATTATTTAGTTTAATACATAGCAGTAAAAATAATCTTATTATGAATTCAGCGTCTAATTATTTTTACGCATGATAAGCTTAAATGTGAAAAATTTCTAGCACTCCTCCTGTAAGATTCAATTTTCTTTTCCCTGTGACAATCTTTTAACAGTGCACCATACATTAAAAAAACATTTTGTATTTGTTGTAGTATGTGGTTTATGCCAATAATTCTACTTATTGAGAGAATTTTTCTTCAATAAGTTTGTTATAATTAAAAAAATTAGCTTATACAATGCTACATAGGATGGGAAATTGACTTTAAGAATAAAAAATTTTTAATTTGTTATTGTTAAAGATCATAAGGCATATCAATGCAAATGAATGAATTAATTAAAACATTTTTTAAATCTTTCATTTCTCTAATTTTTTATACTTACCACTGACATCGAAAATTTCAAGTTGTGACCATATTGGTTTGAAAGCCCGTTCTGGAAGATGTGTGATGCCGTTCGTTCTGATGGTGAGTTCTGTCAATGCTGGCATGCCAGTGAAGAGGTTGTCAGGCACACTTGTAAGAGCATTATCACTGAAAGAAAGAAAGATAATTTTATGAATTGGGGAAATATTAACATTTAACTCGAATAAAAAGTCTTTAATCAACGAATCATTGGTGCATTTAAATAACTGAACCGACATTTTGAAGCAAAAGCAAAGGTCAGGTTTGTTTCACATGTTAAAATAACGAAACCAGTCGTGGATTCAAGTGTATGTATTAAGATATCAATACCCATTCTTAGGATTGCATGATTTATTAAAAGTAGTCCACTTCTCAGCTTTTAACATATCGTGCGAGATTAAATTTAACAGACATAATACATGCATTTAATTAGATAAAGGAAGCTATGATCAAATTCTCCTCACATTCTAAAATAACGGATTCACTCTCGGATTAAAGTAAATGTATTAAGATATCAGTACCCATATCATTGATTACACGATGTATTAAAAACATTATTTCATACATGATTTATACTTCTCAGCATTTAATTCCCTCTAAGATTAAATTTAATGGGCATGACACATATACTCAGTTGATTGAAGCTATAGTTAAACTCATCTGACACACTAATGCAAAGAACTCAATTCCTGATTTTAAAAAATATATCGGTATTCATGGTGCATATTTATATACATATATGATATTCAATGCAAATACAAATTAACACAAATGTTATTCAATAAAAAAATTATCAACTTTATTAAGATTTGGTCTTGTTCCTTGACATTGGTTTTAATTATGTGCTTCATATGGAATTCTGCACAAATTCACGCTTGTTTTCGTCTTTATGACTCGTATTCTTGCGTATTTTCATTAATTATATTCAATGAAGATGCTTACTTATTTTCTGAAATTAACCAACCTAACTGGTTTAAAGAATAAATGAGTTTTATATTTAACCCTCTAGCTACTAAGATGGCCCAAACCAGTATTGCGAATTTTGTACTAAAGGATAGTTTGGGAGTCGGTTTCTTTTTCAAAAGAGGAACTCAGAATGTAAAGTGAAGAATTCCTTAGTGATAATTTGCTTTACATTATTATCTGAAACAGAATCTGGGCTACAAACAGCCTATTAGTATTGAAGATTACCAATAGTTTGTCCTGGCTCAGTAATGAAAATTCTTACTTATCTAAGTAAGAATGTATTGCAGCAGTAATAGAATATTGCGTCATCAAGCGGGTTTATAATTATGACTGTAGAAACTAAAATATATATTAATATTATAATGAATACCCATCATAGCTACAAGATACTGAAATGTCACTTATTTTGTATACATTCTGTGACAAGAAAAAGCACATTTGCTTATTTTTATCTAGTTTCAACGTTCACATCTGGAATATAGTTTTTAAAAAAAGCACCTACTTCAAAGATTTTGAAACTGAACATTTATCTTATTAAAATAAACTAAATTTCAATGACAACAAGCGATAAAATACGAAAAAGATTATTTTGTACAAAATCTTGCTCCACAAACCCAAAATTTCTCCACTATTATAAGATCAAAAATAATTAAAACCTCTATTTAATGGATAAATCTGGATTTTATTTTACAGTTAAGCTTACTCAAGCTCTAGAATTTCCAGTTGATCAGCATTTCTAGGCAGCATGCTTCTTCTGATGGGCCCGAACCTGTTTCCATCTATTGACAGTTGTTCTAAATTGACTAGTGTAGCGAACGCTCTATCGCCCATCCTTTGAATTTTGTTATTCGAAACGGAAACAGCAGCCAGTGAAACCGGACCCCTAGCAAACCAGTCATTACTCAGCTCGGTGATGGTATTGTAAGCCAAATCCAGCTCCCTCAATTGATGAAGGTGGCTCAGATCAATTCTAGTGAGCTGGTTCTTTTCACTGAAACTCGAAGTTATTTCTAATACCTGAAATAGAAAAGTAAACCACAGTGTCTAATTTTAAAAACGGAATGAAATTATTATATATACGTAATGACGGGAATATATTTACGGATTCTTTAATTGCTAAAAATACTGATCCTAATCTTATATGATTTATTTTAAAGTACATAACCTTTCTCTATTGTAGAATAAAGTGTTGTACAATTTTATCGTGAATATTGGATGATACTTTTTCTATACTGGGTGATTAAAAAGTTTAAAAATTCAATAATATGAGGAGAAATGTAAGTAGATTGGTAAAATTCGACACGCATGGTGCCACAATTACATGGGACATTTATCGAAACCAAAAATGGTTTAAAAAAATGTGAAAAATGAAAAGTACTTTACAGAAGCAATAATTAACATACAATCGATTTCTATCTAAGGCTCTGTTCTTTATAATAAACTCTTAACATATCGGCGGTCAATCACCAGCAATACTTGTAAATGTGGGACAATGTTGTGAATAGCATTGTACAGCATATATGTCGGTGTGGTGAGAAATTGTCATCGGTTGCTGTCTTTTAGCACTTTTAGTGAAGTCGGATGATTGTGGCAGACTTGAGACGTCAGGTAATGCCATAACCAATAAGCACAGACATTGACCTGCGGACCTGAAAGATGAAACATGACGGAAATGACAACTCATCATGCGATAATCATAAAACGATGTGAGAAAAGATTATCGTTTTCATTTGTAGCAATATGGGTGCAGCAGCATCTTGCATAAACTTCGTACCTTCTGGCAGGTATTTATCATCCAGACTAAGGGTGATGTAATTCCATAATCTATAGTTCTCAACCGTCACTCAACCGTTTAAAAAGAAGAATCATGCCTTTATTCGAGGAAAGAACCTTGGCAGAGCATCTAGTTCACCAAAAAAGTCAACAAAATTAGCCTGTTCACCATCATCCTAAGATTTGAGAAATACCGCAAAATAAAACTTTGGCAAAGCATATAGTTTAAATAATTGGATCACATTTATGAATTTACCGTCCCTGCTAATCAAAAAATTCTTTATAAATTGTTGTAGCATAATTGAAAATAGTACCTTCGTTTGTAATGAAAAGGATTTTTATGAAAGATAGTTGATTAGATTAATACTCTTAATGTTATTGGCTCTTAAATGAAGTGTTGTTTCATATTGTAGAGTATTGTAGATTTTTAATGTTTTTGTCGAATATTTGTTGTTCATTCTCAAGTTTCCAGCAAACTTTTTTGTAAAGTTGTTTAAATACAGTTTCTACATTTCTTCACTAGGAACTTTTATTCATTTTTATGCATAACATCATTTTAAAGTCCTTTTGCAAATTTAAATCCTATTTTTTCGAATTCTAACCTTTGACAAATATCTTCTTAGGAAAAATCACATAAATTAAAATACAATGATTAGTTCTTTGTTCCGATTCTTTGCAATGATTTCTCAGTATGTTCTGCAGTTTTTGAACTGCAAAGTAATCAGTCTTTCCATTTAAAAAGATTTTACGGTTATTTTAATGCCTTCATAACATTAAAAAGTTGAAAAGCTCATGTTATTTGTTATTGTCTTTGTGATTGAATTTGATTCAAGAGAAAAAAAAAGCAATAATCTTTTAGATTGAGGCAGATTAAAGGATTAATTGCGGACAGATGTTTGTCTGATTTAATTTATGAGCTATAGTATTCTGAATCTGATGATTAAAAAAAAACTGTTTATGCAAATTTGAGTTGTGCCTGTGAATAAATGTCTTTGTATTTTTTAAATAAATCAATTTTGTTTTCCAAGCTATAACAATGCTTACAAATATTTAGAAAAATACATTAAAATTTCAGACAAAAAATAATACGTAAATAAAATTCATCTCATTAAAAAGCTAATTTTTTATTTTTAAAATGGCGCTGAAATCAATGCTAATTTATAATATGTTCTTAAATTTATTATGGTAAAGAAAAAGTTAAAATTTATATTAAAACTTAATCACATTATAATCTAATTAAATTAATAGGTACCTCCTATTCCAATAAAAAGTACTTGATGAATTCGGTAACTTCAGGTTATACTATCTGCAACTAATATCTTTTTGGGTCCGTTTTCGCATCATGCATAATGCATGCAAAAGCTGTTGCGACTCATTTTAAAAACCATCTCTCAATTTACATTATGAACTGCTCACAATCATTGAATTTATTGACTATAAACCGAACATTATCATTTATTATCAAAACCATATATAAACATTATCATGTTAAAAATCCTTTAAAGTTTATCTACAAGCTCTTACTTCTAATTTATACTATTTCTATCTCTTATACTAACTTCTATTTCTATCTCTTATACTAACTTCTATTTCTATCTCTTATACTAACTTCTATTTCTATCTCTTATACTAACTTCTATTTCTATCTCTTATATTAACTTCTATTTCTATCTCTTACTTCTAATTTATCTTCCAAACCAGAAAATGCCAACTCCCCTGGTGGTGCCAGACTGTCCAACTGGCAGTCAGTAATGTCAATCCTCACTACATACCACCAATCAAAAATTCTGGAAGGTAGAGTCTGTAGATCCATATTTTCCATTCGGATTTCAAGTCTGGTCTTTGAGTCCATCAGTCGCAGGGATTCGTGCAGCTCATTCAGGTAAGCACCACTGCAGGAGATTGCAACGTCCACTTCTTCATCTTCTACGTCCTCATCACATCTGCAAGTGGGCGGAAACCTTTCAGGGTCTGGGCATACGCTTGAGAGAACCGGAAGGGCCAAACCCAGAAGTAACAAAAGATAAGCGCAAATGTTTGCTCTCATTGTGACTGGGATGCTATTCCTAAAGAAAATAAAGTTTTTTTTAATATTTTGATTATAGGTAAAAACATTCTAACATAAATCTGAATTCTGTGCAAATATCCAGCTTCATTTTGAAAATTATGATCTGCCAATCATTTTGTTTTCATTGATGAAGCATCATTTCATGTCAATGGAAAAGTACACCAGCGTAATGCTCCTTTTTGGGAAAGACAGAATCACAAATTCACATGCAAGATTCTCGTAAGGTAAATTTGTTCTGTGCAGTGTCCAGGAAGAAAATATACGACACCTTCTAAAGGGTCCCATGTAAAACATCAGTAACTGTCTCTAACAAAACCTAAAATAACCCCATACAATTCTGTTTCATGTGACATATAATATTTTATATTGTTCTTGTTTATAATGCAATGAATCCGTATATATCTTATGTATCACTCTGTGTAAAACTTGACTGCATGAAACGACCTATACTTGGGAATCCATATATCCTCCATTATTATTAGCAAATATAAATACAAAATTTCATAAATTTAGTTTAGCCATAAGAAAAATCCAATAGCATTCACAGTTCTCTTAAAGCTTCATAATTCCTTCAGATTTTAGTAATACTGCGTACCATAGATTAATCATTTGTCCCTTATCTATGTAAGAGGGCTGTCTAAAACGTGTTTTAGACAGCCCTCTGCAGTATTTGACCTTGAATTTCCCTACTTATGGTAATTATGCTAGAATGGTGCCACCGTGCACAGTGGAAGAAGATAACATAATGCTCATGCTTGAATTTTTTCTCCGTATATCAGTGTGTCAGTCGCTACCTGCTAACCGTTGAATAAGTTGATGTTATAAATGTTAGATGGACTTTTCAATTCTCACCAGATAGCTAATACAGATTTTTTTTGTCGAAATAAAGAATTTTAGTCATCTCTCAGCCTCTATACTCTCTAGATATGTCTCATTGCGATGTCTGTTATTTCCAAAATTGAAAATATCGTTGGAAAAAACCCATTTTGAGCATTCCAAGAATGTTTTCGGTAAAGGAAGGATTGGTGGGTTAAGTGTGTGATGGTGCAAAGAGCCTACTTTGAAGGAGATTAAGTCCCTAATTTTGTAACATAATATATATCTCCCGAGCAAACGGATAAAAAAAATAACGGATATTTTTTAGGGAGTAATCATGTTTATAGTATAAAATTACGATATAATATGATTCAACGTCGCAACGACTCTGCTTTATTATAAGCCGATAAAAGGTCCCTGAAAGCAAACAAATACTTTCACGTACAGTAATCGCAATACATATTTGTTTTCACCGAATGTTATTCCATTTATATTACCTCTTAGATTAATTTTTTCAATTAATATAACTTATGTGACATGTTAAATCTATGATAATCAATGGTTAAAGGTATAATAAAATTAAATATCGATATAAATTGGCAAAATATTAACAAATATAAATAAACTTATTAAAAACAGTTTTTAAAACACACCTTTTACCTTTTTTAATGAAATAAATATTTATCACCATTAGTTTTCGTCAATTTTCCACTACTGTTAATCTCAAAATGTTAAAAAGAAATTCAAAAACCAAAAATTTAAGATATTTTATCTTTAGAACATTAAATGATATGACGGGAATTTTTGGAATAAAATCAGTAACATATGAGAAAAGAAATTCATTGCTCACTAAGATTTATGCATCAGGTTTCAACTAAAAATTTTCAAAAGCTTTTTTTGTTTTGATTTTATATCATTGTCAGTCCTTTTATGACTATCACTCATTAGTCCTTTTATGACTATCGACATTTGTCGCTCCACTTATTTCTGCTGTTAATCAATAGTTAAGGTGTAGTTTAAAAAAAAACCTATCTTCTTTTAATCAATTAATTTCAATTCAACTAACCTTAGTCAATATTTATTATAATAAACAATTTTGAAGTCAATGTTCTCAAAAATTTACTACGTCACAGTAAACGTTTTTAACTAGATGCAATAATGTTTATTAATTATCGATAAATAAATTCTTTAAATTAAACCAGTACACCTTAATACAGAAGAAATAAGTTCGTACTATTACAAAACTCGATTTAGAATAAAAAATTATTTACAATACTCTAACGAACTTGAAATAAGCGAAAAATAAAAATTCTAAGCAAATGTGAAAGTCAGTTCAATTTGATCACGAAATCAGAATCAGGGAATTTTCCGAGATACATTCTCTAATACTCTCACATGTTATAACATATAATCATACAATACTTAAGACATACAATTTTATCCCTCATTTCACCTATGCTTTCTGTACGAGAAAATAAAAATCAGTGGTATTAGTCTCCCCGAAACTTTCGAGCATACTCGCTAATAAACTAACCATCCCAGAAAACGCCTTACACACTATCGACTTACAATAATTGTGAAATATTAATTTTTGGCATGAATTTAGAAAATGTCCTGAATTTAACGCGTTATCCTTCGAAATTTATTTAGCGATTAATTCCTCATTTGTATTTATAGTGTCGAAAAATCGAATTCATGTTTTAGACTCGTTTTACTTAGCCGATTGAAATAAAAATTTGGCATGAAATTGCAAATGTCATCTAAAATTCCAATTCCGAATTTGATGTATTTAAGTCACTGGGTTTTTGAATTATTGCGTTTACATATTTATGAAAGTATAAACAGACAGATACTCCATCCATTGTTAGATTTGGTTCAACGTTTTATAGGTGCATACACTATAAATGTTAAATATATGTGCCAAAACAAATATCTACCTTATAGATTTTAAATATATGTATTTATTTGGAGTTGTAAGAATTGTGTTAGCTTATATTCGAACAGACAGACAGATGGATTTTCTCTGAACGGATTTTGCTCAAAATTTTATACAAATCTACAAATTTGGTGTAAAAATAGAGTAAAAATTTCAACTGTCTAGTTCAAAACAATTTTGATTTATCTTTGTAGCAGACAGACGGAAGGATATCTTCCACAAATATATTTTTTGAACTCAAGGAGGTCTAAAACATGAATGTTTGTCAAAATCTTGATTTCGAATTGTTTTACGACGACTCTATTTTCTCTATATCACGTTTACGAGAAAGTATAAATTCTCAAACTTCAGAAGAAAATTAGCACTACAATTGATTTAGTTGTGCTAGGAATTTCTAGATTTACTGTAAAGACCTTTTATCAAATTTCAACCATCTAGCTCGAAACGCTTTTGTATTATCTTTGTCACAGACAGACGGAAAACTCCGAAAATCTGTTTTCCGAACTCAGAGAGGTCTTAAACGTGGATATACGTCAAAATCTCGACTTTGAATTCTTTGACGAATATTATACTTTTCCTTTATTACGTATAAGAGGAAGTAAAAAGGAATAAAAAATAAACATATTTTTTGTATTTTTTGACAAATTATTTTTGTATTACTAAAATTTATCTAAATAAATGTAACAAGATTTGACTTTATGAGTACTTTGAAAAACTGAAGCAAATCCAGTTTAAAATATACCATTGTTAGGAAAGGTTTTATAAAAAGAAAGAAAAAAAAGTAAAAAGATGTTCTAATTATATGGGGACATTTATAAATTTTATTAAAGGACAAAAATATAAATCTCCAGAATAAACTTGAAAATTTTACGAAGTATTGTAGCCAAATGCTCCAATTAACATAATACAGATGCATTTTACTTTATCATTAATAATCAAATCAGCATATCAAACGTCGGTCTATCATTAAAATATACGTGAAGTACACTTACCTTGCAAGCTGGCTGATTGGGAGAAAAATACGTTGTTGAAATAAATTTAAATATCTTACGTGGAAGTGCAGATTAAAAAATCACAGATGGTTTACAGATGCGAATCAAGATATAAGACATATATATTCTCACAGATGTACAAAAGAATTAAATTATTTTTATGATGACACTGCAATATTATTCATTCCCATCTTTTTGGGGCTGAATTGTTTTTGAAAGCTATTATAACCCCTCAATTTTTTTCTATTTAACTAACCATATTAATAACTTACCTGTTTTCTACACGCAGTTTGATTTCTTTTGATAGTATTACTATTTTTTATAATAATATTTTTTGTTTTATTATAGTATTAATAAATATTATTTATTTATTAAAAGCTGAAGCCGTTTTCCTTTATTTTCAAAATAATATATATTTATGCGTTTATTGTTCTAATGTTTGTATTGCTCTCTTTTCGATGCATTTTTCTGGTAATTGTCCTTGGAATCTATTTTCATTTGCTTTGGTGTGTATTTTTTTATATTGTAATCTATTATTTGGTACTTGTTTTAGTGAGTTTTTCATTAGAATCGCTTTGCTTTGAACCAAGAAACTGTATACAATATACTGAATAATACTTGATAACTTTAGAAATTTTTTAGAATACTTATTATATAATGCAGATATCATATATTTCTGATGATGTATTTTTAATTTGGATTAAGTAGGTGTCTATGGGTATCGAAATTTACATACTTTTAAAATTGGTAACAAGAAGACTGAACTTAACTCGGTAGTTTCTCTTTTTCGTTTTCGTAAAATCGTATTTTTTCAGAGAAAATATTTAGATACGATTAAATTAATTAATTTTTTATACGAATAAATTAATTAATTGTGTGTAAAAATGAAATAAATGAATTTATTTATAAGAATTTATCGTATAAAGTTATAAGGTTTTTATTGAAGCTCGGATGTTTACCTCCTTATGTTTAGATTCTGCTTAACTCGTGATGTCATCTCTTAGACATTAATAGTTTGTTGTAAACAATGTGTGTGTGTGAAATGGCTTTTTTTTTCAGGGAACACCTATATAGATAAACTAAAAGTTCAAAACCTTATCTAAACATAAAATTTTATCCAAATCATTAGAGCCTTTTCCTATATGCACGAAATAAATATATATGCAAAAATTGCTCTTTTATAAGTTTTTTTAAATATCCCCCTTACTATTTTAACTTTCGTTAATGCTGAATCCTGTTACACTAAATATTTTTTACTAAATAGTTTTAAAATAATAAATTCTTAGTTTCTTTCTTAAATTCTTATTACAGAATACCTATTTTCGAGGATCGGAACAGGGATAATGAAACGTTATAGTACGTATCAGCGGGAGTGCCTTCCCACCAAACTATCTCGCATATTCTGCCATAAAATTGTTGTTCGAGAGCAGGCTTTACTCGGCATTGTCGTACAATAATGCTCAAAATGTTAACCTTTGGCATGAAGTAAGCATTTTTTGCTGAGTCTCTCATTCCATCCCTGATGAATTATTTGGCAATTATTCCCTGGCATGCCTTAATAGTACAAAAATGAATTTTTGTTTTAGACATATATTTGACACATAACTGCACTTTTAATCACCAAATTTACTACATTTAACACCATGTTTTTCGAATTATCGCATTTATATGTTTCTGAAAGTACTGACCCATAAACTGCCACAACCTCAATGAATTTGGCTTAAAATTTGATATGTCCGTAGATTATGGAAGTTAAATGTGTATTCTGATATTTATCTGTCGAGCTCTTTTAGTTTTGTAGTCATCGACAATTCATATTCGAACATCTGGAAAGGCAGACATCCTCTGAAGGGCGTTTACTCAATTTTTGATGGAAATCTACAAATTTGGCTTAAAAACTGTCTATCGAATTTCATTCTACTAACTCAAAAACTTTTTGAGTTATTTTTGTCTCAGACGGAAAATAGACAGACGGACGGCCGTTTTTCAAAAATGCGTTTTTTTCAGCACAGAAATGTCTAAAATGTGGAGATTCGTCAAGATCTCCAGTTCAAATTTTTTTTATCGATTACTATATTTGATCTATATTACATATATAAGAAAGTAATAAGGCGGAAATTTTAAATTATTTTTCAAGTTACCCTCGTGTGCAAGGATAGTTTATGAGCAGTCAGTTCAGAACTCAAAATCCATAAAGCAGCAATATAGAGATAATTTCAATATAATAAATTGCATCCATGCAACATTCATGAATTTCGTGGACAACTACACCTACTAATGTTTACAAATTTACAATGGGGCTGTATCTTAGGTAGAATTCAATTCTTTTCTGAAAAATACAATTTGAACACATCAATACTTTATATCCCTGCAACTGTAACTTTCCAGCTATTTAAATAGTGCAATCGTCATAAAATGGGGTGAATCGGAAGATGTTCCTGACCTGTCAATTATCTTGACATCCAAATTGCTCGTTGTCAGATTTTTTTTTTCTTTTTTTATTTTTGATACATAAACTTCTCTTGTGCCAACAAGTATACCACAAGGCTAACAGATGCAAATCAGTTCGTGAATGATAGTAGAATAAATTTAAATATAAAGACATAGACACAAATGCAGAGAAAAATGAAGGAAACAAGTAAATACACAAATATTAGCAAAAATAAAAAATAAAAATCGCTCACATACTAACAGAAACACGCAGCAAATAATATATAACAATTGAAGAAGCATGATCAAATGATAAAAAAATATTCTAGAAACAGATATATGCAAATACGTATAGGCAAACACATTGAAATATATTTAAATAATACATGAGAAATGTCTGACATTTATTGACTAAAATTTAGTAAGAAGGAGAGTAAACAAAAAACGAGAGTAATGAGCTGGTTAAGATTCAAACAAGAAATAAGAATGTAATTGAAGAATTTTGTAAGCAAACTAACAATAGATATAATTTGGATAGACAAATGCAGTGCCGGCGTTCTGCCATAGGGGTAGCGTATCTTCCCCTTGATCTGGGTGACCGGTTCAGGCTTGGTTCTTCTTCTTCTGTGTTCTATCTAAGATGTATGTGAATGCCCCGCCCCGTAAAAAGGGATTGTGCAAAGGGGTTGTGACGACTGAAGTAGCTAAGCTGTACTATTGGCCATAGTTGGAGCTATTGAAAAACAAGAGACACTCATTACGGCTTAAATCGCTGACAGATAACTGCCAGTGGGCTTAGGAAGTTCCATAAGTAAAATTCCACAAATATAAGTATAGATATAGATTACCTTTTCGCTACAGTTGATATATAAAAATTAATTTTTGCAATTTTTTAAAATTATTTTCTTTAACAGGAACCAAAGTATCTTCATGTGAGTTGGTATGATATTTGATAAAACTTTGCATTTGGAAGTTGCTGTAGTTGAAGAAATAATCTTTTGCTCCACTTTTTGCTATTGTTTATTATATAACTTTCATTTACATTAACCTCTTTACTTGAGAATTTACTCAAACACCCCATTTAGATTATACATGCTATTTGGGAGATCAATTATCATTTCAGTCCCTAAAGTAATATAAGGATATTTGAAAAATTATAGCATTTTAAAGGGATTTTTAAATTTCATATTACATAAGGGATTATGTTAAAAAAACTGATTTTTTGTGAAATTAAGAAATTTTAAATTAATATTCTTACTGTTTGAATAAGTGTCTTTTTAAAACCTATTCAAACATTATCGAATTTTATTTATAAGCCTACTTTTTGAGAAGCTACACTGATTTTTGTACATACATTCCAATGTTTTTTTAATATTTACATATGTTTGATGCTAAATTGTTTTTATACATAGATACTATTTTCTCATTTTCTTATCTTTGATTGAATTTCCTTAATAAAAACCATATAAATTAAAATTTAATGTATATTTTTTACTCAAAATTGGTATAATAATTTCTCAGCATTTTTTGCAGTTTCTGAACTAGGAAAAAGTAATCCGTTCAATTTGAAATACTTTATAATTATTTTAATGCTTCGCAATGTGAAAACATTTAAAACTTCATGCTACTTATCATTAAAGCCATAGTATTTTTTAAATGCGTAGAAATCCATCTTACTTTTTAGTTCTAGAGCTAATTAATACATTTCTTAAGCTTTCTGCAAAATTTTAAGCAAATCATTTGATAAATCTCTAAACTAGAAATTTTTGTTCTATATATCTCTTTTCAGATTATTAAAAAAATATTTTTCACTATTTAAAAAATCTTTTGCAGCTTTATGGTATATTTTGTTTTTATAAAGTTTTTTTTATCAATCTTCTTTATGCAGATATTCACAAATATGACTGTTTTGGATCGTTTTTCTTTCTTCACAAAATCCATTTCGAACATAGCTACTTTTCTTAATACTTTAATATAATTGCAAATTTAAAGTTACAATTATTCCATGTGCCATCCAAACCCGTCATTATATGAGGAAAGGTTAAAATAATACAAAATATTCACTGAATATTTTCTATCGAAATTTGAAAACTTTATTAAAATACCTGTCACATTTTAGCTAGATAAAATGTGCCCAAGCTATGCATTAATGTGTATAAAACTGCATCGCATTGATTTAAAGTAAAATTTTACTTTTTTTGTATATAAAGAAGGCAAATAAAATGGAAAAAATTATTTATAAAAAAGTCCATGTGGGAGATTTTGTTGAATTTTCATGTTTCAGCCGTCATCCCGAGTCCGAAAAGCCTATTTTTTGGAACAATATCGTTCTTTCTGTCAATGTGTCTTTCTGCGAATCAATGAACACTAATTCAAAAACAATTTCAGTTAGAAGAGGCAAATTGAAAATTCTCTTTCCGCCAAATATGCATTTTCTATCAAATTTTGTGTAAAATTCATTTTTAGAGATCTTGTGGCAGTCTGAATACAGGGAAAACATTACGTTCGAAACGTAAAGGGGTGGAAGTATAAAATTTGATGCAAAGATTTAGCACCTAATGTGCATATCAACATTTAAATCAAATCTGTTAAAGTGTTTATCATTTGTTTTTCTGTATATTTTATCCATATAAACGCGATTACCTTTTGAGGACATAAAAAGATAACAATTTTGATAAATGAAATTTGTTATGTGATCTTATAGCTCTGTATCTGGTCTGTAAAATTGTGATTCTGTATCAAACTTTGCTTTTGGTCGGTCAAAAAAAAGTTAGGCATCCAAAAGAATTCTTAGCTCGATTAAGATTCTAACAAATCAGTCTTTTAAACTAAATACGTAAAAAGATTGACTACATGTATTTCTGGATATTCTATGCATACAGATCGGATAACTCAAAAAAGTAATCCTGTAAATCCTGTAAAATCGGGATTCTGTATCTTTTACTTTCGATCGGTCTACAAAATCAAATATTCTTTGGTCTATGCATCCAAAATTATGTTTAATTCGATTTAAATTATCTAATAAGTCTATATCTATGATGAGTTTTAAACTAAATCCGTTAAAGGGTTGACCACCACTTTTTCTGTATATACTATGCATATAAATGGGATAAAATTAATAATAATTCTGTATCTATGCTGTAAAATTGTACTTCTTATCATGTTTTGCTGTCGACCTGTCGAAAAACAATAGGCATCTAAAAGAATGCTCGATTCAATTTATACTCCATAATCAGTTGATATCTATAATATCTATAATCAATTGACTTTATAATATCTATAAGATATATAATATTTTAATATCTATAACTGAAAAGGGCAACAATTTAAATAAAAGAAATTTTCCATGTGATCTTGTTGATCACATAGCAAATTGTAAATCCCGTATTGTATACAATTGTAAATTGCAAATTGTATACAATCGTAATTCAGATCAATTTTTCACTTCAGGCGATTTAAAATAAATAGGCAATCAAAATTTATCTGTTGAGTTCTAAGAATAAATGGTAATTTTTCCTCCCTTTACATGAGATTCTATCCTGCAGATTACACATAAAAGAGTTACAGCATTTGTATGAAGTTTACGTGGATAAGAACTGTAAAAATACATGATGGCATATTTAAATAATTTTAATCAATGATCCTTCAACATCAAGAATGCAATTTTATTGCGGATTAAGAACGAAGGATGTCAGAAGAGGAATGATAATCACTGTCCTTTCCTTTTAATGAAGTCTTCTAAATGCATTCCCTTTTTGTCCCCAGGTCCTTCACAAGTGCCAAAAATTACAGGATCATTCTTTACATGGAATAGCCAATTCATTGTAGAATCACACTCAATAGGGTTACCTGTATTAAAAGATAGAATGTATTAGATGTAATGTACGTACTGTGCAAAAGCTTTTATATATTTGATTTATTCAGAAGAATTATCTTTTTAATTTTTTTGTTATTAAATTGTAAGTAATTTTGTAACTTAGATTTTTTAATCAAGGGTTGATAGTGCTTTCAATTGTTTATTTTTTATTAGTATTATTGCCAAAACAATCATCAATAAACGCTTAATGCCTCTGAAAAAAGTGATACAGGTAATGCAAAAACTTTTTCGACATTTGGAGACATCTTGTTTAATTTATATGGAAAAAATAATATTATAAATTGCAAAGTGAATTGTTAGTTACTTTCTCTCATACAAACTCTATGCAGAGGAATTAAAGTAATAATAAAAAAAAACTTTGATCTATTTATTTTAATAAATTTTTATATTTTATTCCTCAATGATTACAGGCAAAAGTTTTTGGATTTGTACATGTGAGCTTATCTGTGAGTATTTGAATGAGGAAGCCAAAAACATAATTAGCTACCGTGATGATATTTGGCAGAAATCTCCAAACCAAATCTATCGAATGATAAAAACAAGTATTTTTATAAGCTTTTTCAAAATTCATAATAAATGCTTTTAGACGTGCCAAATTCTCCTTCGTGTCTCTATCTTTATGATTAAATTAATAAATTCGGTTAAAATATGCAACTATCAATTTTTTTTCGTGATAATCGAAACAATTATTCATAATAATTTATATAAAGGCTCTATTAATATGAATAATTACCAGTCGCTGTTAATACTAATTGAGGTTAATATTAATAATAATTGGCTAGTCACCTTTATCATCGCATACATATTTTAACTGAAATTGTATATGGACTGGCTTATCTTCATGTCAATTACGTCGTGTTAGCTTAAAAATTATTCAAAACATCATTATGCACACAATACTACAAAGCTTTACATAAATTTTTAATTAAAATTAAAATTTAATTTCCACATTTCTTTTTCTTAATGTTTTCTTAACATATGTTGTTGCTTCTTATGGCATTTGCCATTGCACAAATCTGTTATGACATAGACGTGATTTGAGCTAGTAGGGTACGCCTCTTGATTTTTTCAGCGCCTCTTGATTTTTATAGAGATAAGTGTACGACATTTCCACTCACACGTCACGATTCGCTTTAAGGGGTGGACTTCAATCGTGCATTTTCATTCGCACAGTCACAGATCATAATTTCAAGCTGAATCAGAGAACGATCACCTCGGAACCAGGAACTCGGTGATTGTTCCATGTCGAGGTTACCATGTTCCATGTCTCCATGTCGAGAGTAATACCAGTGGTATTACTCTCGACATTTAGGACTTTGTGACCATGACAGATTTATACATGCGTCAGTCACAACCACACAAGGGGAATCTCTGACTGGCGTATTCAAACTCGCAACCTAAAAGACACGAGTCGAACTCCCTACAACCAGACTATCCCAGCTTGTTTTTAACTTATAATATAGTAAAAACCATTTTTAAGCCATTTTTACACAACTCTAATCCATTCAATACTTCTTAAATAATTTTATCATTAATATCAATTTTAGTTCTGCCCACCTTTCCACTAATTTTAGTAAAATTTTAAGATCTTAATTAAGCTTGTTTTTCATCTTTTTACTTTTTCGTATACGTAGTGTTGAGAAAGTATAGTAATCGTCAAAGAAATTTGAATTCGAGATTTTGTCGAATCTTCAAGTTTTATATAGCCCAGAGCTCGAAAAACATATTTTTGGAAAACTGTCCGTCTGTCTGTGACAAAGTTGACTCAAAGTTGCTATGAACTAAATGGCTAAAATTTGGTATACGAACTTCAAATCAAATTTTGAGTAAAATCTGTTCATATAAAGTCCATCTTTCCATTCATATAAAGTCCATTTTGAATATAAATTATCACGATAACTACAAGAGAAAAGAGCTGGATAGATAAGGTTTGATTCAGAGTTTTAACATACATAATGCAAACATATGTCAAATTTGTCTGTCTAATAACAAATTATAACGGATAAAAAATCTGTCTAATAACGGATTGATTATCTATCGTACTTTCAGAATATATTAACACAATAACTCAAAAACGCAAATGACTTGCGTAAATCCAATTAAGTTCGAGAGTTTGTGATTACATAGATTGAGAGTTGTGATTAATTTTGTGTCAAATCTTTATTTCAATCGATTGAGAAGAGCATGTCTAAAGCGCAAAATGGATTTTTTCTTATTCTTTTAACCGCGGACTAAGGATCACACGTCATATTCAGTAAAAATGCTGAATTCATACCGAAGGTTAATATTTTGCAACTATTGTAAGCCAATATTGTGCAAAGCGTTTTCTGGCATTGCAAGCTCGTTAGTGAGTGTTTGAGAAAGTTCTTGAGAGACTACTCTCTCTAGTTTATCTTGGCTTACGTTAAACTATTTTCATAGTAATGATAACAAATTACTTAATAGGTACAAAGAAAATATGAATTCAGAGTACTAATTGTCAGGGAAGAAATTGTAGAAATTAAAAACAAGCGCCCAGTTAATTTGATCAGATACGCTACACGGATAAGCTACAGGACACGCAAGGATAACGAACTTATAAATTAACACATGCTTTTTATTGCCTGCACTTTGCATTTGTATAATTAGTTTAGTACTATTTACATTTCACATGGATTAACAAAATCTTTCAGAAATATTTGGCACTTTTAGCGATTCTTTTCATTGAGTAATATAAATTATTGCATGTTCTTCATAACTAGTAAAAATTGTAAACATGGCTACCAATTGTAGCACTCTCTAACTTACCACGTTAGCGTTTCCGTTGATACTTTCCCGGGCAAGGTTAGTACTCTAGAACAGTCTTTTGTCCAATGCTGTACAATATTTTTCGATATTTTTTTTATATTGATCAATATTATACAATATTGTTTGATGTTATATGATATTAATCAATATTATACAATATTGTTTGATGTTATAGGATATTAATCAATATTATACAATATTGTTTGATGTTATATGATATTAATCAATATTATACAATATTGTTTGATGTTATATGATATTAATCAATATTATACAATATTGCTTGATGCTATATGATATTAAGCAATATTATAATATATTGTTTGATGTTATATGATATTAAGCAATTTATAATATACTGCGAATATTTATCAATATCATACAACATTGTACAGCATTTGTGCGCTAATAAGGTGTGATTTTGTTTCCCTGGAAGAGTTTGGGCGTTGAAATATGAATCCATTGCCAAAGGTGAACACTTTTTATCGATATTCAATATGATTAATTACTATATCTATGACAACTAGCGCATTACCAGATTTGTTTTTCTAAAAATAAGCAGAAATATCAACCATCGATACAGAGTGCTTCTTCTTTTTCTTGCATACAGCCGACCACCCCGCCACCACTGAACGTAGCACGATACAGAGTGCTATTCATCAATCACTTAAATCTTTTCTTTCAGAATTTTTTTAAAATACTCACCTCTAACATCTAAAAGCTCAAGCTGAGAAAAGATTGATTTGAAGACCCTTTCAGACAAGCGTGCAAGTCCATTGTTAGTAAGAGCCAAAACCTTCAATTCAGGCAAATCATCAAAGAAATCATCAGGCAAACTACTGAGGGCGTTGTTGCTGAAATAGTGATTAATTATTTTTATTTATAAAACAATATTAAAATAATAGCATATAATAGCACAAATAAAAATTTTCAGTGGCAGTTAGTTAATACTTTCCAGGAAAAATAAGTTGAAACGAGAAAAATAAGTTGTTATTATAAGAGGATTTTGCCAGCATAATGCTATTAAACAGGAAGGATATTGCCTTTATAATGAATGACTTTATATCATCTAAGACAATTCTAAAGATACTAATGACGACATTTTATTCTGTGGGGAAATTTTTCCTTTGGTCAGATGGTTTAAGGTTGAATAACTAAGGAGTGTAGATATAGTTATCTTAAAAATAGGAAAAATACTTTAAATTCTTTAATTTATTTCATATAAGTAATAATTCTATAGTTTCGGAATGTTAATGTCTTTTTAAGAGATCGAAGGTTAAAAATTCTATCTAACAGAATTAAACACTCACAGTTTAAATTTTTATTTTGAAGTGATTCAGGAACGGTAATAAGATACCATCAATATATACATTCGTTATACATTCTTCTGTTTATATACATGGTAATTAAAAACTTATAGCTCAAATTTTGTGGGGAGGTAGAGAATATTCCGGGATATTGATTTCGCTTAGGATAATATATCCGCAAATTTCATCAGTTTGAAAAAAATGGATACGTGAAGTGAACAACACAAGAAAACAGTAAATTAAGTGATAACGAATGCAACCTTTATTCGAACAATTATGGTACATTCGTTACCTGTAGTTGCTAATAATTGCGACCATTAATGCGAACACGGCATATACAGAGTCATTGCACCGACTCCTGAACATTTTTAAAAATATGGACAGAAGAGGTAGAAATACCTCATAACGAACAATGTCTGGGGCATTTCTTCCTCTTCTACCTCATATTTGGCATAAAAATGACGAAGCTCCAGACCATAGCACAATTGTTGAGCGTGTTTATTTGAACCGAGCATTCAGAGTTCGGCGTAGAGGATGACTGATTGCTTGGCCACCCATGTCACCTGATTTTTCGTCCACGGATTTCTTTTTGGGCTGAGCCATGATAGACCATATGTACGAAACCCTCGTCGTCAGTGATATGGAGCTTGTTGCACGAATAGTGGCAGCAGCCAGCATTGTCCGTGAAATGATAGAAGTTCTTGAAAATTTTCAGTAATCAATGCAACTCTGCTGTGAATTCTGTGTTCATGTGAATGGTCTCAATTTTGAGCACCTACCATAAACTTGCATTTTACCTTATTGAAATAAAAGTCATTCTTAACCTCTTAACTGTATAGATCCCTTGTGTTCATTTTACTTGTCCATTTTATATATATAGATGACACTTGCGGACATACTTTCCTGTGTGAAATGGGTCTCCTATATTCCCTATCTCCCCACGAAATTTGAACGCTAAGTTTTGAATCATTCGTATACATTATCATCAGGATAATTTCTGATGGCTTATTGGCTCACTTGTCTTCGAGATTTGGCCACTGGGTGCATTCAACTATTATTGCTGGATACAGATTCCACTTGACGTACCTTAAATTTAAGTCTCTTTATAAAGGACTCACAATAAATAGTCCAAATGAACATTTTTTTCGTACTCAAGTGGAATTTCAAATAATTCGCTCAAATTTTACAAAATGAAGCATTTTTCAGATTTTTAATTATTTTAAAATTTATTCCTGATCTAACAAAGTCCACGCTATATTTTATAGCTCTAATATAAGTCTTAAAATATGTATTAGGGAGTCCCATAAGTTTATTTCGTATATTTATTATGAAATGAATACACAATATTTTCTGTTTATTTATTTTGTTATATAAGGACCCTTTTGCTCTATTACCTTCTTCCATCTCTCAAAAAGCCTAATTATACTGTCTTTCCTAAACTGTTGAGTTTTGGACAAGAAATAATCCTCGAGGTGCGCTTTTATTTCCTTGATGGATGTAAAACCACTTGTAGCGAAGAAAATTTTTTTAAGGACAGAAAGATATGAGTCAGATGGAGGGAGATCTGGAAAGTATGCAGGAGCCAGCAAAACATCCCAATCAAATTGTGAAAGTTCCTCTCTTACGACTAATTCAATATGTAGTCTCGCATTGTTTTGATAAAAAAAACAGGCCTCGCCGGTTTATTGACTTTGGCCGTTTTTATTTATTTATTTGCTGTGGCAGTTTTTAATTAATTTAGTTGATGACAGTTTTTCATAGAATTTATTGCTTTATTTTGAGGAAGGAGATCGTAGAAAACTACCCTTTTCAATCCTACCAAATTAATAGAAGAACTTTTTTTGAGTGTAGTCCCGGTTAAGATTGTAGTAAGGCTCTGGCACTACTGAAACCGATGACATAGAAGACTAATAGATAAACCTGCATGTTTGTCCAAGCTGTCAGATAAGATCATTTATAGCCTGATAAAAAAGAAACTTCTGGAACATCCTAATATAATTTTAAATAACATTTTAGCTCTAAGGTTAATAACTTTTTATTTAAGGGTGAAACACCAGTGTTAAAACTTGTATTTTCCTTTTCACCCCTTATAATTTTCCAGGTGCTTCACGGCCTGTTGTAAATGACCTAAACAAAAATTGAAAACAATAAATTTTCACATTCCCTATATTTTTCATGACATTTCATTGATGTAAAAGAGGAAGTATATCATATCCTATTAAAAAATTGTTCTTGGAAAAATTATAAATCTTCTGAGGTAGCTCTTCTCCAACTATTGTAAATGGAGAGGAGGTTATCTTTCTGAAGGGCTTTCATTTATATCTAATCAATATTTTCTTTTCATTTGGTGAAAATAAAGAAAAATCTCTTGGTCATCCAATCAGTGTATGCTTTTTCATAGCCCTCGTGTTGCTTTAAACGGGACGTTAATATAACTAAACTAAACTAAACAAACTAAAAACAGTGTATGCTTAAACAACAATTCGACAATTCGCCTCTAATGTATTTCTTTTCAGTAATTTACTATAGCCATGTATATACCTGGTGATTATAAAAAATAATCCCAATATATGATATTGTAGCTATCACAGCATTCACAAGAACGGAATAAAACTCTGTTTAGCATCACATGAAAAACAACAATTGAACTCTAACAATTACAGTCACAGTAACAAAGTTTCAAAATTTACAAATGGCAGCACAAACTATTTTGAAAGGAGCTATATGATGACGTCTTTCCTAACAAGTTTTAAAAAAATGATGGAAAATTTCATCGATCCTTAATTTCTCTTGTCGTCAGTGGCGAATATGTCATCTTTGAAGTGAAGATCGTATCTTATACATTAGGCATCTAATTTTGATTAAAAGGTGATTTCGAGACAGCTACAAATAATATATTTGCAAGCTTGAAAAAATGTTATTTATTTTAGGTCTGATTTGAAAAAAAATTCTTTATGTAAAAACTCTTAAACTGACAACTCCCCCCCCCCCTGGGAGTTACACTGAAAAAATTAAGTGACCAGATTACTGTGACAGCAATACTGGCAGGAACTGTAGTTTAGGCCACTCTAAAACACTTCCCTAAGGAAGTACGTCCCGTCATCGATGGGAGGAGGCAGACCCCACCCTCTTTTCTTGTACCCATAAGGGTGGTGAGAACTTACTACTTCCTAAAACTTCTCTAACTATTCAATTAGAGGTACCCTCGCCTCATGGACTTATCTAAGTAAGGAGTTATGAGACAAAAATTATCCTGACGAATTTAATCATTTCTGTCTTTTCATTAAAAGGTCAAAATTGAAATCTTTATTCTATAACACACTTACTCGAGCTCCAGATGTTCTAGTCTGTTGGCGGGTCTTGGCAGCATGCTTCTTTTGACTGGGCCGAACCTGTTACCATGCAATTCTAATTTATCCAGGTTGACAAGATTGGCAAAGGCTCGATCACCTATTTTCTCGATTCCGTTATTGGACAAGACAAGATCAGTCAGTGAGGTAGGACCCCTTGCGAACCAGTCATCACTCAATTCGGTGATGGCATTGTAAGACAAGTCCAGAGCTGTCAATCGTCGAAGGTGACTCAAATCGATTTTTGTAGCTTGGTTCTCTTCATTAAAGCTCGAAGTTATAACTAAACTCTGAGGGAGAAATTAAGGAAAGAGGAATTATTAAAACTTGATTGACAATTGAACATATCCCATATGTACATGAAATCAGAAAGTTTAAATGCAATTAAAAATTTAAAACAATAATTTATTTTGTTCCTATTTATGAATACTCTAATAATTTAAGGAATCTATGTCCACATACTTTTGATACAGTAGTTCTTGATCCTGATCATAGACACTGCTTTAGACTGAGTCATATATATTTTTTTCCTGTTTATTAATTTGAGTATTTTTCATTTATTCATTTATAATGATCTGCTTGTTTAAAAAATGTTTTATTTCCTTTTTGTTTTGTTTTTTATTGATTTTTCTGTTTTCTAAGTTTAAATTGTCGATTAAGAACCAAGATTTAGAGAATCTTCTGAATAACTCTATGTGACGTCAGTTCCTTCTGGAAAGTTAAATAAATTTGAGGAGTTCAAATAAAAGAATCCTTTAAATTATTGAGTTAATCAAGTGGTAATCAAATGTAGTTGTTAATGTGATCATTCTTAGTTTGTTAACTTTTGACTTTCTTCTTGCGTTATTAATTTTACAATTGTTTTTGTGCACTTTAAGGCTGTATTTGTTACGTGCACTTAGTGTTTTCTAATTATTTTTTGGAATATAAAGTGTTCCTCCGTTATACAGCTTATTGGACTACAGTCATCATATGCTAACAGTATGATTATCGTATCAATAAAGAACCGGTAAAAGTGAATGGAGCCATAGGAACACTTAGTAAAATATAAATTAAAAAACATAACATCAATGTTCAAAAATCATCCCAAACTGACATATGTATATAATATTTTTTTGTTCCCAAAATATTAATTTCAAGTGAGTAGGCAGCTACTTGACCTTAGTTGTGTCCTATCCTATACCAAATTTGGTTAGTTACAATTTAAAAAAAAATTAATTTTGATAATCGTATCATATTATCCTAAATTTAACAAATTTATAACTTACTTCCAATTTATCTTCCAAACCAGCCAAAGCTACCTGTCCTTGTGGTGCAAGACTATCCAATTCACAGTGGGAGATGTCCAGTTTTACTACGTTCCACCCATCAAAAACTCTGGATGGTAAGGACCCAAGGTTCATTTCATCCAGTTGGACTTCAAGCTTGCTATTAGTATCTAGCAGACGCAGAGCATCGTTCAATTCATCAAGGGAACCACTGCATGAGAGCTCGATGTCCACTTCTTCGTCATTGTATTCATCATCGCACAAGCAAGAAGTCGGTAACCTATCAGGATCTGGACATCTGCTTGATAAAACAGGAAGTGCCACACCCAGGAGCAGCAAAAGGAAAGTGCAGATCTTCGAAAGCATTATGGGAGAAGAGTTTATCTAGAGATATAACAATACATATATTTTTTTGTTTTTATATATTTCTTTTTTTTAACAGGTTAGAAATTTTTTTAAAAATTAAACACATTTTAAAAACATATCATAGTATTTTTCAAATAATTACTTTGTAAATAATAATTGATATAGTAATTTTCTGCCTTCCAGTATTTAATACTTGCAGTCTGTATCATATTTATCTATCTAATATTCTACGATTATTACTTTATTATTATCATTTTTTTAATTTGATTTATACCGAGTTTTAGTTTTTTTTTCTCTTCCATTTACGATGTTTAGAGAATCTGATAAAAAATATGAATTCTAGTTTTGAGAATTACAAATTTTCTATTAAAAAAAGGAATAAAAATTACATTTTTTGAAATGTTTTAGATTTATAAATTTATTAAGTTTTCAGTTTTTGGTGTGAGACATACCTTTTTATTTTATTCAAATCTAATTCTGTTTTCCTTCTAATTCTCTGAAATTTAATTTTACACAAAACTTCAATACCTTTCTTTTCTCTATTACCATGTTTTGAAGTAGATAACAAATTCTAGTTTTAATAATTCAAAAAGGCTCGTGAAAAAAGAAATAAAAGTAACATATTTTGAATTACATTACATTTATAAACTTAAAATGTTTCCAATTTTTGAAGTGATGGAAAGCTTTTTTTATTTTCAAATAATTTTTTTTGTTCCGAAATTTTGATTTTATACTAAATTTCATTTTTTTCCCTTTATGTAATCGTTTTCAATATTTTTCTCGTTTAACATATTTTAAGAATCAGATATGTAGGTAATAAATTCTGGCTTTAGTAATTACAGATTTTTCATACAGAAAAAAAAATTGCATATTTTGAGTTATATACAATTTATAAATTTATATTTAATTAAAGATTAATTTATAGCCATTTTTATGGACAGATAAATTTTGCAATCCTAAAGAAAAATTGTCTGAAAAATAATTTATGATATTTAGCCTTAAAATTATTTATAATATGACTTCTCTTATTTATAAACATGTTTTTTATTCATATATGTAATCAATAAATTCAGCTAATCATAAATTATAGAAAACATTTACATGAGAAGATATAATAAAAATGTTTTATTTTAAAAATTATACATTTTAAACTCTTTATTGTGTGTGTGTTTTTTTTTAATTTTGAGTTGCAAATTAATTTTTGATTATATTTTTAAGCTTAAAGTTTTTTTTCTTGTATGCATGCATGAAAATTGAAGGATATCATATTTCCAAAAAGATGTGAAAAATGACTTATCACTTTGTAGAAACAATGCCACTCTCAGAAATGTTAGCGATGTAAAAATTTCATATCAAATGGGGACGATGCCAGTACATTGAAACAACATGCGAATTCATTATTGGGTTACTGATATGCAAGTTTTACAAAGATTTGTTTTAAAAATAAAATTTGTAAATTAATGGATATGATATCGTATGCATCCAGAAGTAGCAAAATCTAAAAGTAATTAATTTTAAAATAGCAATTTTGCTGATCAACACTTCTTTACTTTATCTATTATTACCTATAATAGTAGAATGAATATATTTTAATAACATTCCAAGGGTCTATTGAAACCCGTTTTTAAGTCAAAAAATTCTTTAAAAATAATAACCTTCACAACAATATTTTAAATCTGAAAATTATCCTTTTTAAATGAATTTCATTTCAATTTATTTTTTATACCCTTCTTTTATATCTAATATTTATTCATATTATTATAGAAGCAATATAATTAATTTCTTCGTCGTTTTGGAGGTAACTTTTGAGTTACATTTTTTCTCTATTTAATATTTTAATAGTTCCAATAAAATTATTTAATTGATATCGTAAAAGGAAAGCAAATAACATACTGTTAATGATGAGACAATGTCTGCTTAAAAGTTTTGATGTATAAAAATTTATTAGAGAGCACAATTAAGCTCTAAAACACTACTTTTCTTTTTTCTCTACTTAATGCTTATGTTTTTCTTAAACATTTGATGTGTGTTTTTTTTCTGCTTGCATCTCGAATTCCATAATAAAAAAGTATAAAATATCCAAATGAAAATTAAATCCTTTTTGGTGAAAAACTCCCTGATATGGATACTATGATAACATTAAATGTCTTATTAAAGTGTGTAAAATGTTTAGATATTGTACTAACTGTTGTAATATATAAAATTATCTGTAGGAAACTAAAGATAATGTTATTTATTAATGCTTGGGGGAATATTCTACTTCTCTTTTTAAAAAACTTTCAAAAATTAAAAATTCGGTTAAAATATGCCATTATTTTTAAATTGTCAGCTATTGGTTATAAGTTTTTTTCTTATACTTTTAGCAGCATTAATACCTTGAGTAAGTATGAAATGAAAGTAATAGTGTTTATTAAGTAAAGACATGCAATAATTTCAATATAAATGATTGTTAATTCATACAGACATGAAAGCCAGGATTTTATTGTAAATATGGATGCAGTCAATAAAAACATTAGTGGTGTGAGTCTTTGACTTTTATAAAAATGTAGACCATTTTTGTGAATAGCGAAATAAAGAAAAAAAAGGATGAGAAAAAAATAAAAACTAGCACACTTTATACAACACAAAAATAAACGCACAATTTTATTAGTGTGTGCTTAAATAATTTTCTGATATTTAATCTTAATTAACAATTCCTTATTATAAACATTATGGAAAATTAAAAGCCATTTCTCTTAAATTATTCCCATTTCTTTTAAATTATTATTATTAAATTTGTGAAATCATATTTAATTATATTAATGAATTTATTATCTTAATTCTAAAAATTTTAAGATATTATATTTTCATCAGAGATAGAAGTTATGAAATTTATAAATTTTAATGCATCATTTAACGAGTTAAAAATCGATTATATAATTTTATCATTGCAATAGGAAGCAAATAAAAAACATAGCGGAATAGCGGAAGTGGTCCCCTTGAAACTTTCTCGTAAACCCTCTAATAAAAATATATTATTTTTTCAACCCTTCCAGATTTAAATTCGTGGAACTTAAGCAAAACCGTGGTTGTTGCAAAGCCCAAATTTTTATTTTCAAAGTCTTCGTAATACAAGAAGATTCATGTAATTTGGGAAACCATTTCATTGGCCGATTGAAATCGAAATTTAATATAGCGCACATGATCCTTTACCAAATTTTATTTATTTAAATATTTGAGTTTACATGTATGTGAAGATAGAGATCAATAAAAGAGCAACACTTTAACGGATTTAATTCAAAATTTGACTATTATCTAAATTTTAAATGTTAAAATTGTGTACTAAATTTCACTAATTTAAATTATGGTGTTTTTTCAAGTATCGCATTCACATGTATATGAAAGTACAAATCAATAAATGACCAACCGTTTAACATATTTAATTCAATATTTGATGAGGATCTAAATTTTAAATGCTGAATTTAAAATTCAGTCAGAAATTTAGGTTGAAATGCTGAATTAAAATTTATGCACTCAGAATTCCGTTTCTAAGTTCTGTTTTTTAATTCATCAAAGTCTAAAGGCAGACAGTCATCATTTGAAACTTTGGTGCGCGTTTACTTATTCGATGATAAATTTGTGAATAAAATTTTTAGTCCATCTTTAAAATTTTTAAATAATCGTATTCATTTTTATTCAGACACAGGAACATACAGACTTGAATAGATTGCGTTTAAAATCATATAGAAATCTACAAATTTAGGGTAAAAACAAGGTGCTAAGTTTTCTCTGTTTAGATCAAACTGTTTTTGTATATCTTATCCATAGACAGGTAGGTATAATTTTTAAAAAGTGTTTATTGATCTTCTCTAAGTCTAAAGCATGGTAATTCATAAAAACATCGATTTCAAATTTTCTCAAAATTAAAATATTTTCTCTTAATTTTTCTTCCTATTTATATCATATACATATTTGTTCTTGCAATACTTCTCGTCATATATAAGAAAACAAAAAAAAATTAATGAAATAAAAAAAGGATATGAATAAAGAAGAGAAAAAAATGAATTTAACATTCAAATTTGTTAGTGGAATAAATTAAGAAATAATTTTTTTTAAAAAAATGCAGAGTTTTAAATAAATAAAAAAGCAAAATTTTTCAATTAACACAAACTTAATTTGGTCTTATTGTTTAAAATCGTATTAAACAGTAAAATATCTGTCATTTACAAGGAGATATAGAAAATACTCCTACCTTTCAAGCTGGCTGATTTGGAGTAAAATATGACGATAAAATAAGAAGTTTAAATAGCTTTTTGAAGAATTTCGGATTTATGAAATCACAGATGGTTTCCAGATGCGATTCAAGATATAAGTTGAATGCAATCTCACACGCGCACGTTAGAATTAGATTTCAACCGCAGAACATCATTAAATGATTGATAAATATATTACATAATTACATGATTTGGGATGTGAAACAAATCTATTGAAATAATAATATATAATAAAATAAAGGTTCCATTACAATATATTCGTAAATAAATCTTACCTATTCAAGTATATGCATAGTAAAAAGAATTAACGGGATGTCTATGAGTGTATTAGAAAAATTCATTTTTCCCATTTTATTGAAATATTTCTATTGTCGCTGACAGATTTATAGGCACAAATTCTCTAAATTCAGAAAAATATTTATTTGAATACCTATTTAACATTTTTCTAATCTATTTTTACTACGTATAGATAATACATGTTGATATGATCATCGTTTTTCAAGTTTCAAATCCTTTTATGTGTAATATTTTTAACGTTAAGACTATGTTTGTATAAAATATTATAGAATAAAAATCTCTTCATCGTCTGAAATGTTTTTCGTCTTTTATTTAAAACTAGCCACCTCCGGTGACTAGCCAACTCGCCATTCTTAATGCCTGTTAAGATTGCCAATTAAATATTTTATGTAACTTATCGTTCAATGGCTTTTTCATCAAAAGATTTGTAATCTTTAAATTTTTATTGTTATATTATTTCTCATAAAAGCCTTAAGCCATAATGTACTATGTATTTCTCGATAATTGTATATAATTGTATTTCGTAATTTTTATTTGTACTTGGAATTGTAGTTTGTACTATAATTGTATTTCTTAATAGTTATTTGAAGTCATAAAACAAACTATGAATTACACTGCAATCTTCCAGTTCAATTGTTTGAGTTGGGAAGTATGATCGTACTTCTTATCAATTGAATACTTTATACGGGTTTTTTTTTTCTTTTTTGTAACAATACAATAATTGACACCTAATTAAATAACTGTCTACTTTATCTTGTATATTTATGAAGAGAAAGCATTCAGATTACCAAAAAATTAAACTCAGGATTTTGTCGAACTTTTATAATTCAGACTTTCCTGAGAACAAGAAAAAAAATTCCGTTTTTCGGATTTCTATGTGCCCGTTTTTGTGTCTGTGGATACGACGACAAAAAAAAAGGGAGTAACATGCATGAAAATCTGGTTTGTAGGTTTTTTTTACTCTAAATTTGTAAATACCTATCAAATTTCAAATTTAATCCAATTACCTAAGTTTGTCTTCCTGACTGTCTCAATGCATAACTATAAAACTGAAAGATAAATATAAAAACTGAAAGTTTAGGCAAAAGTATTTAAGCATCTATAAATCAATATCAGTGTTTAGACCAATATCAAAAGATGAACTCGAAATTTTAAACCAAATTAGCCTAAGTCTTTACTTATTTCAGATCTACATTCGCATACATTAATACGATAGTTCTAAAACTCAAAAGCGTAGATAAATAAAATTTCATATCTCATTCTTTTACTAAAATTGCTGTTCTGTGAAATCTTTCATTTGAAGTAGTCGAAAAAAAGATATCTAAAATTCCTTTTGGTTTTTTAGTATACCACGATGCACAAAATATTTATTTTTGGAATTCTATAAAGAAAAATCTGAACTTACTTAAAGTTCATTGACTTTCTTTAACTGTTTGAGACAAACATTTTTTATTTAAAAAAAAACCCTGATTGCAGATAATTTTGTTAATAATTTTTAAAAATAACATAAAAATGACAATTTTGATTATTTAATCTTAAACATTAATCAAAATAAGAAAAAAAACACATTTCAATTAGTCATTTTTAAGAAATTAGGGAATACATAAACCCACCACTTCATAATTTCAAAATTTGTATGGAATATCAGACAACGTTTTTTTTAATTATAAAACAATTTACTCTTTTATGAAGCAGAGCCTGCCGTTTTGAAAGACAAAAACTCGCTGCATTACATAATGCGCCAATTTTAATCTCAACAACACACATAATTTATTGATGCATTTTGACTTGTATATTTTTTTCCTCTGAAATTAATTATTTTACATAGATTTACACAGAAATTTTTCACATAGAATTTCCAAATTTTAAAAAAATCTTAAAAAAAATATTAAACTATATGAACATGAATAACTTCAACTTTTTGAGGTAGGTAATACTATATTCTACTACACATAAAGACCTAAGAAAAGTAGAATCCACCATTTCTCAAAGGGTCAATAAGCCCACATTTTTTACTAAGGAGAAACGACAAAACTTTGATAGTATAATATATAATAAATCTTCGGCAAACCATTCCTGATGGTTTTATGATTTTTTCCCCATACAAACAAAATCATTTTCGTATTTCTGATATGAATCCCAAAAACTTCCTTAATTTTCGTGCGATTAACATATGCAATTAGATATATTTGCCTTAAAACAAAAGAGTAATCTCCAAACATTCTTAAAAAGAAGCAGTAAATCTTAAAAGAAAGTCGAATAGAAATTAAACAATTTAAAGAATCAAATTTAAATTACATTATATTCAACCTGTTATACTTTTTTATAAATAAAAATTCCATGCAATATTATCTTATAAGCAATCACTAATTCTAGGATACGAGCTGCGTTTAAAATAGGTAAACCAATGCTATAATTCGCCCAAAAATTATATAATTCATCTGTCGTGATCCAAAACTATTTTGCCTCTCTCCACCCCCACCCCCCAAAAAACAGAAACATCCAGCACAATTTCGAAACGACAGAAAAGTTATTCAGAATCTAGCAAATCAAAATAAGACAAAATACATAAATACAACCATTCGCCAACTATTGATATATGAATGGAGATAGTAAAAACAATATCTCCACGAATATTCTACTGAATAGGTTTGCTTTGAAGATTATATTGATATCAATCTCTATATTTCAATCAATGTCTACTTTTAGGAAAAATAAGGGATATTCTTTCACTTGACTCCACAAGCTGGATAATTTCTTTTTAAAAAAGATATTTCAATAAATTCAAATAGCTTTATGGCGAATTTTCGATTAAAAATAAAAACTCAAATGGCTTCCAGATATAAATAAGAGAAGGCCAGAAATATTCTCACAGTAGTTCAGATTCGTGATAGCATTTTTATCATTCACGATAACAATACTACTACTGTTGATTTCATTTTAGCTTAGAAATCTTTTTTAAGAATAAGTTTTATGCTTGTCAGTTATGAAATGCATTTTATAGATTGGTTGATAAAACGTCGAAGCTGGTTCCGAATTCTATTTCAGTCTGTCTTTAAATGCTGCCAGGAATGTGATTCGATAGAATATCATTATTGTGATGTTTTAACGTAATACAGCATTAACATTAACATAAAACATGCATATTTCATTAAAGAAAATTAGTTGTAAGACATTATTCACCAGTAAAATTAAAAATTTTAATTCAGTAACTACTTAATTTTCTTATATTATATATATCTTATTTTATTTATGATCGGGTGTCGCGTCAGTAATCTCACAGCTTGGCGGCTTTGGCGTCCAAAAAGAATTTGCTGGAAAAATTTAATTGACGAATTAGTATTTGAAAAAAGAACTGTATTAACATCAAGTGTCATCTATACAAGTTGTACATCTATACAAAATTTATTTGAATTTGAGAGGATGAATAAATTTTTTTTATCAACGATTGACAATTTGAGCAAGATATATATAAGGAGAATGTGAGCTCATAGTAGGAATTCAATAAAAGAATATGCAGGGAGTACAGGTACAAACTCTAACTGTAGTGCGATAGAATAATTGCAATATAATTACTCTATTGTACTGTAATTTTACTACAATAGAGTTAAACCTGCACAGGTGTCAATTTTTTTTTACCTGCATTTCTAAATTATATAAGATTAGCACATAGCTCTAATTGAAAAATACTTTAAATGACAGAATTGTATTTTATATCGCTTAAGCAAATAAATATATTTTTAAAAAGATTGCGCATTATAACTTTTTATGTATTCATTAATCCTATTTAGTAATATATTTTCGATACTGTGACACATCAAAGAAAAAAAAAAGAAACCACAATTTTTTCTGAGTCTAAAACGGGTTGGGGTAAGAAACGTAGAAAATAAATATTTTAGAAGAATTTTATAGTTAGAAAGTTATATAGTTATTTTATAGTCTCTTTTCCTTCGAAAGAGATCTTAAAAAATCATTGACAAACTGAAATTGTGGATTGTTTTTTTTCTTAGACTTTTTAGAATAATTTACATAACTAAATATTATTGCTTTCATGAATTTATTATGTATAATATTTTTAATCATGTTTTTTTTCTATTTCATCTTCTTGATTCTATTTTTCAATCATTTTATTTATAGATAAACCTTTAATTCATGGAACTTCTGTTTCATTTTTTTCCAGTTTGCAAAGAATGTATAAATTGTAATTTTGTTAAACAATTGATATCAGTAAAAAAATTAGGAACTCTCACATTCTCATAAATGAGAAAGAAAAAAAATGAAATGAAAATATTTTGAAAATGGCATTATGTTAGGATTAGTTAACTCCTCCTAACTTCAGACGGCAGCACATTCCCGTTGTTTTGAAAATTATGCAGAAAAGATTTCTTGTCTGCTCGGTAGCCAAGAAAAGTAGATGTTCAAGAAGTGTGTGAGCGATGTGTAACTCGTGAGGAAAAGCACAGCAAATTTATTTTAACGATCACGTGGAAACCCAGCAAGTTACTTGCGAAATTAGAAGTTTAGGGGAAAAAATTCCTTGTCTTGGAAGAAATATCGGTAATTGTGACATAGAACTACTGATATGAAATTGCATAAAGATAAGAAGTTAATAAATGTATGACTAGTTATATATATATATATATATATATATATATATATATATATATTTGCAAACAGAAGCACAGGAGCGCTCACGAACAGTACAGAAATATTTCGTTAGGGAAATGCTCCCTATAATTGGCAAAATTCTACCAATAATTGTATATCTTACTTTACAAACCAGCTGTCAACAAACAAACAACTACTGTGATACTTCTTCAATGATGTTAAATTTCAGCTTCTTGTATCGAAATGTGACTTTTTTTTAACATTTTCATTCATAAGAAATCTTATTGTTCATTTAAGTGATTATTTTTAATTAAAATCTTGTCCTGTGTTGACAGTTTTTGTTATTAGAATTTATACTTCATATTTGTAGAGTGAATCTGATAGGACTTAATTCCAGAACTTATAAAGTCTTGAATGAAGGTAACTTTTAAAGGTTAACAGTAAAAATATTTATGTATATTTTTTTAGAATTATTGATTATAATCTCATTTAAATATTATTTTAATTTTTAATAAAATTATTTCTTGTAAAATTTCCAGGTTTAAGGTTAACTTTACCAAGCAGAATTTTAGTTGCCATTAACAAGTAGTTGCCAATTTTAGTTGCCATTAATCAGTAGTTGCCAATTTTTGTAGCAATTATTTCTATATGCAAGCTTTTTATCCATTTTATATTTTGCTATTTCTATACTATTTTATTTTCTCAAAATATTCATTAAAATAAATTGGTAGGAATTCCCATTTAGGTTAAATAGTTAAAACTCGATCAATTTTTGATATGAAGCAATGGGGGTTTTGTAGCATGTTTTAAGATGTCATCGATGTATTATTAAATAAGATGCATAAAACTATGAATCCCATTAATAATAAATATTTCACACTTAAAAGGTTAATGAATCTTTTAAACTATTTACTAGCTTTTTGTAAAAATCTTAAACACATAGTTTATTCATTTATTTGAAAATATAAAAATTATTCCAAATTTTGCAATATTTTATCGAATTCTAGATTTTAAAGTGTTTTTAAATTTATATTATATATATATGAATGAGGAAAATTCTATAAAAATAAATAGAGAGCATATTATTGAATCTAGAGTTACAATTTAGTTATTTCTTTTTTCTTTAAAATCGAATATATGAAAGGGAATTCTTTCCAAAAAGGATTTCTAGTAATTTTACAAACGTTTAAGAGATATTCATTTATTTTGCAATATAATTTCTTTTTTTTTCTCTCTATTGTTATTTAATTTATAAAACTATTCTCTATCTTTTAAGAGAAAATAAATTTTGATATTTTTACAAAAATATAGATATGTCTCCTAAAAATATACATTGAATATTTCATATCTGTCAACCAATTTGATCAATTTTTTATGTAATAATGTAAGGAAAAACATCTCTTCGATTTCACAATCAATTTTTTTTTAATGTTAAAAGCCTTTATTATCCTGCAATGTCAACAAAAACTTGTAAACTCGAAAAAAAATTACAAAAAAAAAAATATATATTTGAATTTGCCATTTAAAAAAAAATTCAGATCAGAAGTTTCCCTTCAAAAAACATACTTTTGAAATTAAAGAGGCTCTAGATTTGCAGTCTGGAAAATTTTATCCCTGTAGTTGTTGGGTAAAATATAATTTTTTAAAAAGGATTTCAGATTGGGTATTTTTTTTATCAAAATCGATTTTATTTCATTCAAGCACAGATGTATCAAAGTGTGCAAGCTTAAAAATCGTCGTAGTCTTCGTCTCTCTGTTTGTCGTCAATAATTCTTTTCAAATCGACATCTTTCCTTTCAGCAGGTGAAACACATTTTCCCTTGAGAACGTACGGACGTGCCAATTTGAACATCCACTCAATGTGGGAGTCACACTCCAGTGGGTTGCCTGAAAAATAAAAAATAAAAGGAATAAAATTCGTTTTACACCTCAATCAACGTTTATTATTGGAACTTGTAGTACTTGTTTTTTCATCAACTTTTTCGTGTTATTTTGCCTTATGGCGGCTTCTGGGCTAAAACCGTGTGTGTTTGATGGCATTAGGGGGATATATTTTTAATAATTTATTAGAATTTTCTACAACATAAATTAAAAACTTTTTCAAATTTATTGATTAATTTAAATAATTTAATTATCAACAAATAAAAATAAGAGTAGGATACTTGACTTTATGTTAGCTTTAACAGTATTAATTGCAAGTTTTTATTAATATTAATTAATTTCAAAGCAAATATTATTTTCAATCAATTTTTTCCACATGCTCTCATTAATAGGGTTAAGATAAATTGGCATGTGATGATATTACTTTATATTTATTTGCAAAAAAAATTGTTATAAAAAATTGTTTTTCAACATTTAGTTTCTATTTTTAAATTCCTATTTAAACTTCATATCTGAGAAAAAATTCTGTCATAGGAAAGCGCTTACAACTTTGTTTATATTAGCTCTGAAATTTTTAGACTATGCAATTATCGGAACAGCCCATTCTTTCAAAAATAAACGATAGAACGACAAGAATGTGTTTTGCTAATTCTCTGGATCAGTGGAAAGAATTAGTGCTAATCTTTCAACAGTTCTTTCTCCTCATAAATTGAGGAACGGAAGGAATATGCAACAAATTTTGTCACAAATAACAAAATATCCTTTTTGACCAACAAGCAACACGAAGAACAAAGTCATATGTAGACAGATTTTTTAAAAAAGATAGTAGCAAGACGCTATTTAATCCATATTGCCACTGGTAATATTCATCTTAATCCATATTAATTTCCAAGATTCTGATATAGGGAATGACATATCCTCAGTTTTTTTTAATGTGTACCAAAATTTAAATATTGGTAATGTGGAACTTGTCTAATGTTAATAATTGCTGTATTAAGTATAGAAAGTCATCAGGAGTCATCAAAACATTTCTTTGCTTTTAAATAATGTATCCTTTAACACTTTGACTGTCATGGTGTGCAACAATGACCAGCGGACTCATATAAATTACATTCTAAGAAATTCAGTATTTCAGTCAACGTGTTAATGTCTTACTTTACAGTATTTCCGATCTATTAACTCTTAAATATGTTCCATCAAAATGGAATATGAGCCATTGTGAGTATTTATTCTTTCTCGATAAATAAACATTTGATCTCTTTGCAATTTCGTCTCAAACTCTAAGCACAATTACATAATTATTTTTAAAAGGATCGGGTTATCAGTTTTTATTTTTCTCTTTCCGTGACAAGCTATTCTCTTTCTTTGATTATTGAAAATTATCTATAACTTTTTATTACATTAACTTCTGAAAGATCTTATGAGCTTTAATATTTTTATTATATAAATCCTTAACTTACTTTCTAAGTAAACTCGTGTAACTTGACCCCAGATTAGTAACCATGTAGACTCTGGCACCCTTTTAATATGATTTTCGGCAAGAATTACTTCCTTCAATGAAGGCATTCCAGCGAATAAATCTTCAGGTATCTCAGAGATATCATTATTGCTATGAAATAGAAGAATGAGAACATAAATTCATAGAAATTAGATTTAAAGGGAAAATAAACACAGCAAAAGTAGAATGTGGGAATAAAATTGATGCTTACTTATGGAATTAAACTTTCCAATTTAAAAATATTAAACAAAAACATATTCATTCAAATAACTATCAATAATTATTAACATAAGTGAATTAATTCATTAAAATTGGAAGTTGATGCTTCTCGTACATGCAAATTTTCTTTCACTCTTCATTAAAGTTATTCACACTACTTCAAAGAATAAGATTCTTACATAATAATGCTTGTGTAGCTTTTAATGAAGACAGTAATTTCACGAATATAACAATTAATTAGAATAATTAAAGTCTCATTAATAGGAGGAAAGATTGATATGAACCTGATATCAAAATTTTCCTGAATTCTGAAGTACTTACGTGAGATCCAGAGAAGTAAGGTGTGTTGCAGGATAAGGGAACATGGTCCTTTTCAAAGTTTTGAATTTGTTTCCTGTAAGCCAAAGGTTCCTCAGGTTCTTGAGAGATGCGAAAGCTCTGTCGCCTAGTTTCTCGATGAAATTTGTCATGATAAAAAGGTTTTTGACGCTCACGGGTCCATTCCTGAACCATTCATTACTAAGTTCGTGGATGTCATTACCTTCAATCTCGAGATCTTCGAGAACTTGAAGTGAAGACACATTCAAGAACTTCAGGTCATTCTCTCCCATAAAGCTGAAGTGGATGGAAAACTCCTGAAAGATTATTTAAAGCAATCTATTGAAAGAAACATTAGAAAATGTTTTTAATCAGCAGGATATACAGAAATGTCATTTACGAGCTTTAATAATGGACCGTGTACAAAATAACAATATTTTTGTGAAATATGACCCTAAACTATTGCAACTATTGCAAATGATTGATAAATCAAAACAGGGCGTAAAATTTAAATTTAGTTATAATTATTTATAAATTTATTATTTACTCTAACAGTTTTAAAACTGTTAGTCATGTAGTAGTCATTAACTCTCAGAAACAGTTGCAGTACTGTTCGTTCTCGGATTCTAAAATCCTTTGCACTTTTGCGCATACGTCAGGCATGTTTTTTAGCCAAAACAGGAGTGAGAAGGAAGAGGAAGGGAGAAAATGTTTATGTTTAAAAATAAATGTGCTCAGATTATACGCAGACTTAGAAGGCATAAAAAATAGAGAGAATTCGCAATATTGTGGGAACAATACTCTTATTCACAATAAAATATTTTAAAGCAAATTTTATTTACTACGGGCAGTCAAAACATTATCTTATGACGAATAATTGGAAGATTTCTACTTCTAAAATTTGACAATGTCCTTTTTTTTTTTTTACAAAATAGAAATAATTTTTTTAGATAAGGACCTTTTCTTGTTATTGAATTTTTCGATAAAATTTTGAGATTAGCAACGGTAGATAATCTCAGTTACATCTAAGGATACTATATAAAAGATTTTTCGTACTAAGTATGAAAGTTTTTTTTTTTTTGTCATTTGAACTAGTTATATAACCAATCAATATACAATTCGAAGTGCAATAAAATAGTATGATCTGAAACAACTCAACACATACACGTGATAGAAAACATAACGAAAAAGTATCTAACGGGGTCAAATAAAGGTCAAAGGCGCAAGAAAATTGGAAATGCCTTCATCCCATCCCTTAGCTATGAAGAATCGTCGAAATATTGTAGACTCTGAGTAATGAAATGAACATTGTTTAAATCGTTGAAATGAACAATGTTAATCCTTAACTGGGAAAGTGAAAATTTAGGATGTAACTGGGAAGGTTACGGAACCACATTTTCTTTACACTCGAATCAAATTTTCTAATGAAAATATTAAATTGAAAATCAGCCGATACATTCTGCAGACATTTTTCTTACTATATAAATATGTTTAAGAAATTTTTAAAAAATATTTTATCACTGAAAAAAGTAAATGCGTTGAAACATACAATTTCATCTTAAATTACATGCAACAATAAATAATATTCTTGAAAAAACCTATTACTTTATACTTTTTAAATCGTATATAAAGGTAAGGTATATAAATGTTAATAGAAAATAATATAATATAAAATTCACCAATTATATGAAGAAAAAAAATGACAGTGGGTAAAATTGGCCCTTTTTTTATCGGCTTGTGTGACTTTCATAGCGTAGTTTTCCAGGAAATTTTAAACTTACAGGTTAAGCATTATTATAAAAATCAACCTATAAATTCTGTATATATACATATCTTGGTATATTAATACATTTTATAATTTTTTCAAAAAACATTATCACTAGAAAAATTAATGATGTTTGAACATACATATCAGAATCAGTTGAATGCGAACTTTCATCGAAAAACTCTTCTGTACAATTATCCTTATCACTAAAATCCCATTCTATTTCATCTAAAAGTGTCTGGAGCACTGTTTCATAATATAATCAGTAAATTGGATAATATTTCGGGGCCCACATTTTCGTACCATTTGCTAAGCTTTGTTTATTAATGGGACACTAACGGAGAGAAGCGATCTCAGTGACCTCGCTGAAAGAAGTAACTGATTTATTTAAATAACCATCACCTGAAATCGGGTGAAAAAGTGCAAATGTAATGAAGACCAAGAAACAGGAAGCTACATTGTCGATCCTTTCAATTGAGCTAAAAATAAAATAGGGATGAACAAAAGACCATCGTTAGTAGTCTCACAGACCTCACGTCCCCAGTTAAGGGTTAAACTTTTGAAAGTTATATTACAGTAATTATTCGTTTTCTTACTTCAATGATATCTTCCAAACCTTCGAGAGCAGATCTGCCTTCATCGCCGAAAGTCTTCAGCTTGCAGTTGGTGAAAGAAAGCTTGGTTACATGAAGACCTTTAAAAAGATCGGAAGGCACTTTATCTAGGCTAGATCTAAGGAAATCTATGAACACCCTCTTGATCCCTTCTGTGCTGTGCACGGCCTTTCGAGCCTCTTCTATATCGTTCACTTGGATGCAGTCTACTCGGATGGTCTTGCCATCACTCACGCAATTGCAAGGTGCCAAGTCTTCGAGAGATGGGCAAAGATTGACGAAGGAACCCTGTATAGCCAGAGCTTGCAGCAACACCAGAGCGACTGCGAGTAGCATCATGATAGATTCTGTGTTCATCAAAAGTATTAAAAACAAAAAGAAAAATCATAAGCCATGAAAGTAATGCAGATAGTGTTCTTTGCAAGAGTAGATAAAATTGGTGCTTAAAATAGCACATCGCAATTAAATGGCACTTATAATAATGCAACTGTTTCGTAAATGCATGATTTATGAAAACTATTTTGAATTTATATGCAAAATAGTATCGTCTTTTGTATCTGATTTCATTGTAACAGTTGCTGTCTGTCTCAAGTATATATAGGGTGTCTCCAGAAACTTGACAGCAGCTTTTATTCCTTAAATATTGGAGATTAATAATGTAAATTACAAAGTTGCGTAAAAAAAAGGTGCAAAATGTTACGAAATCGATTGAAATTTTCAGGGTATTTAACTTTAAAAAATATAAAGTTTCAATTTTTATACCTACCCTGTACGAAAGAAATCCCAGTAGGTAAAATTTTTCCCATCCTCTAATTAGGTCATGAAAAAAATTTCAGCAATTTATCACAAAAAGTCTCAAAGTTACGAAACAACAGAAATTCCGACTTAAACGCTTTTCGATAACTATATATGAGTTAGCAAAAGAGAAAAATCATGTCAGATGTTCGTGCTTTAGGGGACGTACACAAATTTAAAAAAAAAGTAAAGATTAAATAAATAATAATTTTGTTATTTTTTGGTTCAAAAGAATTAAAATCTTGAAGAAATAATAACTTAAAGGAAAGATCACATAAGGAAAGATAACGTAAGTTTTTTTACAAGTTCATTGATTCTGCTATTTTTAAGTTATATTTTATAATTTATGATATAAAATTGCAAAATATTTTTCAAAAAGCATAGATGTTTAAAAAAATTTTTAACTAAAGATATGAAGATATTTTACTTACTTATAATGTATTCCTGCATCGCGTCTGCTACATTGAATTTGCATTTAATTTGTGTTTGACCATTAATCAACTTTGTTTTGAGAGTTTAATGATTAAATTCTGAAATTTTATGCATGGCACTATAAAAGGATGGGGCACATTTTATTCACTGGAAATTTTAAAGGGTCTATATAAAAAGTTAAATTTTGTATTTTTTAAATTTTATTTCCCTGAAAATTTTTATCGATTTCATAAAATTTCGCACCTTTTTTACGCAGCTTTGTAACATGCAGTACACATCTATAATCAATATTTAAGGAATAAAAACTGAGGTCAAGATTTTTGAGATACCCTGTACATACTATAATAGTAAACGTGAATAAATATTTGAATATGGATTAAAAAAATAATCTTCTTTGAGTTTAAGAAGCGTTTAACTCATGTAATTGTGAAGTATCTTAATGAGTATTAGTTTTCATCAATCAAATTTTCAGTAGCCAATAGTTAAAATTAATATATGTCATCTATTCAATGAGAACCAAATCAGAATTAAATGAATTCAGATTTAATTTTTCATTTATTTAAAAAGATAAATGTAAATAATTTAATTTATGTTTGAAAGGCAATGCCACGAAAACAAAAATTTTATTAAGAAAGAGAAATTTTTCTTGTGAGAATTTTCAAAAAGACGAAGGACTTTAAATCAGTGCATGGAAAAGATCTATATCAGGATATTACAAAAGGTGTTATTTATTTTGAAGAAAAATTGGATACGCTCACAATCAAGAATTCATAACTGATCATGGCATGCATAATGTAGCACATTATGGATAATATGGAAATAATTCAGAAAATTTATAAACATCACTCAGTTTGAGAACTTAGTTTAAGAAATGTCACATCTTTTCTTCACAATGGAAAATAATTGGATGAACACCCCCAAATGGCATAAAACCATTCCAGGGAAAGATAAGAGATAATAAGGTCTTAAGAAGGGGAATTTATTACGATTATAAAACATTTGGGGAAATGTAGCTGAAGTGTATTGGGTATGTTTCAAAACGTGGTTTCATTCATTTTTTTTTATAATGACAGGAGATTGTTGTCTAAATTAATGACATATCAAAATCTTATCATCCGAACTATGATTACATTAAATAAATAAGAACGAAGTTTTATAATAAAAAAAATTCACGTTCTCTAAAGTAATTGGAAAATCAAATTCAAAAAATATAACTTCATGCTGATGATTCGATGATCAGTTTTGATTTTAAATATTCAATATAAAAATTCTTAAAACGGTCTCAAAAGAAGAAAAAAAAGTTCTTTTTGGATTTATTCAACTCTGTTTTATTTCTATCCCAAATAAACAGGACTCTGATTTTTCCACCTTATAAAACTTGGTGCATTTATTTGATAGTAAACAGATTAAATTGAAAAGGATGTAATACAATTCAGAACTTTATGAATCTGGTAAATTTTATGAAAGAAAACCATGACTTAAAAAGAAAAATGCTTTGAAAAAATTTAGCCAGTCGCTAGAATTATTATCGTCATAAAATATTTTAATTAGAGTCAGGCAAACTAGTTTGTAGCTGCTAAAAAAATTTGTAAAAAGTATTAAAATAAGATTTTTTTAAAAAATTTATGCTATCAATCCAAAATCCTTTTTGAAATCTTTCTTAATTTTATTTATAAATATCAATATTGATATTTGTCTATCATAAATAAATCTCAATTTTTAAATATTTTAAAAAACATGACATATTTTTAAACCAGATGCCAATACCCATATCGATTTGAATCAAATCGATGAAAATGTATTACCGCATCACACATAATAAATCGATACGAAATTTTCTTATAAATATTTCTAAGGATTAATTTTTAAACTTTCATAGCTTTTAAAAAAGATTTACAAATCATTCAAATGAAATATCAAACACATATATCAAGCAAATATAATTTGAAATTACTTTATGTTGATACATACTATTTAAAACGTACTTACGTGTTGCTGTGCCTTGCAGAATAATGAAAAAAGAAAGAAAAGTTGAAAGTATTAATCTACAGAATTGATAACGATACATATGACGGTTTCTCAGGAAAGAAAACAAAAATTGGCACTGATTTGAATTTTATCAATAGCAGCCGAATTGATTTAAATTTTTTTGATAATATAAATGTCTATCTTGCAATTATTTGAATATTGGATCCATCCAGTTAGAAACTGTTATTCTTAAAAATACAAACAAATTCGCTTTAATTCGTTTTTGCTGCCTGTAAACACAGAACAAGAAGATTTTAGTCTTTTAAAAAATATTAGTATTAGCTGCCTTTAGTGATTTACTATTCGTCTACATATAAAAATTTGTAATTTATTAAGGTAACCAATTTTAATGCACTTCATCTTATCATACCAACTGAAAGCACTATTTTAATCTACGTTGTTGGTGCTGATATTCCTTGGATTGAGCTTCAATTTCCCAAGTAATCGGGGAAAGAGTGGTGCAGTAGTTTCTGAGGGTAAGGATCCCTGGGCACCCGAGGGCACAAGTCTGACCTTAGCGCGTGTGAAAATGACACTCACACACTCGTTTCCTCGACCCTTTTAACAGGAGAGGTGGGGGCTCTTTCACACACCTCACAGATAAAACACTAGGTAGAGAACAACCATGCCCGAACCAGAACTCGAACCCAGGATGTCCAGATCACGACAAGACGCGTTACACCCTAAATCAGAACGCAGGCATTTATCGAGCATTCTGATTGGTTACCTATATTCATAGTAAATGGCAAAAGCAGTCCAATAGTTGACACTGAAGACAGTGTAAGGTTTTGTATTGCCATATATCCATAAAATTGCAAGAGCAATGCTAGAAAAACATTGATGCTATATTCAAACTTCATTTACTTTCCTATGAAATAAAGATTGGCTAGTAGCCTCCACTGAGATTTTTCTACTTAAAAAATTTATAGTGGTTTTTCAGCTCCTCCAAGGAAAAGTAGGGTATAGATGGACTGGCAATCATTGGTGATGAACCTAGAGATCATACGTTCTCATGCGATATAAAAATTTGTGAAATCGGTATAACGCTTATTTCTTGGACATTGGTTCTTTGGAATTTTTAATCAGTTTAAATATGTATATTGAAAGGTTAACATCGAAACAAATGCAAGCGAGCTTTAATAGAAAATATATCTACCAGATGCAGAAAATACTTTTTTTTTTAATTCTACAGGGTTTTTAAACTAGTAAAATTATAAATTGGGAAGATTGCACATTATAACTATAAATAGGGATGATGTTACACAAATAGCAAAATACGGTGAGTACTAATGATCTCTTTACATATTCTGTTGAATTATTAGAACAGGCTAAAAGAATACTGTTTAAAGTTTATCATATTATGAACTCCTCGTTAACGCTTTATAACATGAGAAAAAAAAATATGCTTGAAAGTGCTGAAATGTTTTATCACTTTCAATCTCCTAACCATTAAGAATTTATACAGTCATACAAGTTTTAAATATTACAGAAACTCGGCATATTATATTAAGTGTAATATCATATATATATATACCAGCGGGTGACCGAGCTCCGCTCGGAGAAAACAGGTATCGAAGCTAACTCGAAGATTTAAATTTTCAATTGTGATTTATCAAAACAATACATGCCATAAGAAAATTTGTGAAACCATTGGTGAAAAGATAACCGGTTAAACCTCGGCTTTTCATCGTCCACCTGCGATGTCATGTCTTGATGTTCCATTGGAAATCTCCATCTGCACTGGTCTTTTCCATGTTTGCTGACCATGCACGGAGCGCTTGGGTTCATATCACCACACGGGTTATGGATCATCCATTTCTAGATCAGTTCCTTGAGTTCCGGATCATCTTCTGGAAACTTTATTAGTTCGCCATA